>JAODOY010003398.1:0-11548 GCA_025399855.1 Forbesichthys papilliferus
GCTGTACACTGTGTAAACTGTGCAGTGTGCTGTACACTGTGTAAACTGTGCAGTGTGCTGTACACTGTGTAAACTGTACAGTGTGCTGTACACTGTGTGAACTGTACAGTGTGCTGTACACTGTGTAAACTGTGCAGTGTGCTGTACACTGTGTAAACTGTGCAGTGTGCTATACACTGTGTAAACTGTGTAGTGTGCTATACACTGTGTAAACTGTGTAGTGTGCAGTTCACTGTGTAAACTGTGCAGTTCACTGTGTAAACTGTACAGTGTGCTGTACACTGTGTAAACTGTAGTGTGCAGTTCACTGTGTAAACTGTGCAGCTCACTGTGTAAACTGTACAGTGTGCAGTTCACTGTGTAAACTGTGTAGTGTGCTGTACACTGTGTAAACTGTACAGCACACTGTCTCTCTGATGTCTGACATGCTGCTGCTACAGCAGCAGTAAGCTGTACAGTTTACAGAGGCAACTGCCAGAATCTAGTGTGTGTAATATTTCACCATGAGGCTCCTCTTGGGCTTAAGGCTGCAGTCTGTTGCTTCGTAACATTGTCACCTCTCTCCAGCAACGACTTTGACATGCTTTAAATGAGAGCTTGCCAGCATTTGCATTAAATGGTGTTAAAGCAGTTGAACAGCACATAGCAAACTGGATTAGTATTGCTGAGATGCACCAGCACTCTACTGAGAGTCCACTGAAAACCTTAATCTAAGACATCTGACAGCATCTACAGTAGGCAACCCGGGAGGGAGAAAGAAAATAGAAAGGAAGAAAAATGAAAGAAAAAACAACCGTGTGTCTTACTGCAGACACCTCCTGCTGAAGCTCATTGGCTTGTTGCCTTAGCTGTTCCTTCTCTGATTGGCTCTGAGTTAACTCCTCCTTCAGTTGCTCAACCTAGCAGGATAGTTTTACCATGACAACAAATTAGATGCCATAGCATCAACCAGTGGGCACATGAGACATCATTATGTCATTTACTATGAAGGTTTGTTAGAGGAACTTAATTTGTCCTTGTGATTGAATTATGTACTTCTACACAGCCTGGCTCCGTAAATTGGAACACAAACTCAGTTGTGTTGCAAAGCGCACACAACAGCAAAATCCTAGCTTTCACAATGCGTTTCCAATGTGTGGGTCGGAGCTTCTGAGGGAGCACCCTGTGGCATTGAAGGGAGATGTGTTTTTGTTTGTTTGAACTATTAACCTTTAAAAAGAGTCATTCTATGAAAACCAAATATTTCTAAGGAGTTATGTCGATGTGACTTGGAGACGCACAGGCGGCCTGGCGAGATCACGATGATCTCGCGAGCTTCAGTTGAACTACGTGAGAATCAGTCTGAAGAGCTTGGAAATCGGGGCGATTCAAGACAGTAAACCTTGTGTGTTGTCAATCAGCGTCATACTGTTAGCTGCGGGCGTGGTTTAGGTATGACGAAGGAGACATTATAACAACTCAAGTCGAAAACGCCTAGGTGATACAATATACAGTATGTCATTCGTTTATTAGAATGTATTAGGAGAGCAAAGGCTTTTCTCAATGGAAAATGTTTTCACTCTTCTCCCGATAGACTCGATGGTTCACAGGTTCGTCCAATCACATGCAAAGTATTTTTTTGAAAGCGCTTGCCCTGTAGAATCTGTTTCAATGGACGGCTTCCCAGGTGGATGTGTCTAAGAGACACATATCTGATTGTGTCAGGTTAGCGTACAGGGACCTTCCAAAGTGGACTGTTCCATTCCCGGTCTGTAATGGCCATAGAAGAAAGAGTGTGTGGTTCCTACAGTACGTAGAACCTGCACACAGTTTGTTTGGCAACGCCCCTATGAGGATATGGCCACCTATGTAGTATTCAGCAAAATAAACAAGCTAAGGAACTGATGTTGATCGCCAGTACATTCGCAGATCCAAATCTGTAAACCTAGCTTTTGATACAGTAACTGGTAGGCTACCGTAGCATTAAAACATCTGAAATCACCTGCGGGGCAGGCAAGATAGTGTATGAGCATGTTGTGCACGATGCACATCAGTAATTACATTAGATTAATAGAAGCTATTGTCCAGTAACAGTAAACCGATGAGAAATAGGCTGTTTATATAATGTTGTTGATTTACTTAACCTAAACATTGCTTGTTGATAAAGACGCAAGCTCTATGTGGCATTCCTCTGTGGTATTTTCATCTAAGCTTGTCAACCACATTGCACTGAGACCTCAAGGAACTTTGTCGACATGTGAAAATGAGCATGGAATGACTGCTTTAACTCTATGCAGCCATGTTGCCAAACATATGACTGTATGACTAAAATAAAAGGTTAGGAATAGCTGACAGACATTTGCCCCTCAAGATAAGATGTTTTAGTTGCTTAACCATGAACATGGTTGTGTGTGTGTGTGGGGGGGGGGGAAGAGAGAGAGAGAGAGAGAGAGAGAGAGAGAGAGAGAGAGAGAGAGAGAGAGAGAGGAACTCCACCTTATTCTTCATGAACTTGGAGTGGGACCTGTACACCTCCATCTGTTTGATCTCCTCCTCGCGCTCCTCGCTGCTCAGGGCCCCGTTGGACTTCAGCATGTTCACCTCCTCCTCCAACTCCCTCAGGCTGCGGTCCAGGGAGCTGATCTTTGAGTCCTGAGAGAGGAGCGCATTCGTAAGGCAGCCGCTTCACAGGACACGGCCTGGACCTCGACCAGAACCTGTATGCGTCAGGGCTGGGTGATGAAGCAGGGGGCCGTTCGCTCTCTTAACTGTGGAAAGCACTCCCTAGCAGTGTACTGGCAGTACACAAACATGTCTTGGCAAGCGGTGCTACGCTGGGAAGACCATTTACACCACCAATAGAAATAAACCTTTTACCATGAAGCGTCATTTCAACAGATTTATTTATTGTCAGCGGGAGGTTCACCTTCATTTCGATGACGGTCTGCAGGGCCTTGGTCTTGGTGGATTCTGGAGCCGCCTCGTACCTCCTGTGAAGCTCCTGGGACGGACACACACACACACAGTGAGTCAGTGGGATGTAGAGGTGAGGACCGAGACCATAACATTGGGGTGGAGGTACAGTAAGGGGAAGGATGGACAGTGTGGGGTGCCTGAACGAGGGGGGGTTGTTGTAGCATCGTATGGGCGATGTGTCAATCTGATTAAGGATTAATAACTAGATGGAACTAGATGGAACTAGATCCCGACTGAGCCATAACTCTGACTCAGAGCCAGGAGGAGCTGAGATAACATGGGGGAGAGGAAGAGGGGGGAGGCAGATGGAGAGACTCAAAGGAAAAAGATAGAGAGAGATGGGGGGGGAGAGAGAAAGTTGTTCTGGCTTTTCTTTGAAAGAAGCGTGTGTCGCTCTACATGCTAACAGTGAGGACTAATGCACTGGCTGGGCATAAACAAATATCCGTGAAAAATAGACAAGAGGTGCAATGGCTAAAGGCAGTGTCACGACTTTTCTTAATAAACCCCCCCCCCCACACACACACACACACACACACACACACACAGGAAAAGCTCACTGCCTGCATAGAGAGTACAGGCTAAATGTAATCCTGATGTAATCAACGTTAAGGATGCCATGTCCTTTCTACACCTTGATGTGGTTTGATGTCAAAGAGGAAGTCATTTGGAAGGAAAGCCGCTATCAATACTTATGACTATACATGGATTTTTATACACATTTTAACATTACAATTTGATATTCTTAGTTACATATTTTTACTATCAAGTCATTTTGGCCTTTTCTGAGTCATCTGGCCTCTCAGCTGTATTAAACAATGTGATTTGACATGTGTGTGCGCACTGCGTGTGTGCGCGTGCCCCCTGACATCACATCTGTGGCTCATCATGCATTGCAGTCCGTCTCTAAACCCTGCTCTGAAATCAGCTGTTCATATATTTTATTAGTTGCACACTTTGTTCAGTAACAATGTTACCACAAGGGGGAGCTGTTGATTGATGTAATGTTAATATGCCTTGACGGAATTAGTGCAAGTTAAATACTGCTGTAACACATACAGTACTGTGTGTGTGTGTGCGTGTGTGTGTGTGTGTGTGTGTGTGTGCGTGCAAATTAAATGCAAAGAGAGAGAGAAAGAGAGAAAGGTTATGAATAAATAATCAATTAAAGGACCCATTCCATAAAAGCAAAATATTTCTAGTTGTTTTTGGCATTAGAAATATCGATGTGATACGGACAAGTGCTTGGCTTTTCAACGTGGACTGTTAGCGCCATGCTCTGTATGTGCCGTAAAAGGAACACTGGTGGAGAAACCGGCGTATCAGAATAGATACGTAGATTACTACAGTACACAAACCGTAAGTACAAGTTTAAAGTTCAACATCTGCAGGTGACATATCTGTAAATAGTTTTTGATACTGTAACTGGTAGGCTATCGTAGCATAAACACAACTCGAGTCCATTAATGAAAAGGAAATGTCTGCAGGACAGGCATTTTATCAAGAGTGATGCACTGTGCACATCAATAACATTAGAATAATATAGGCTATTTGTTCAGTAACAGTAAATCAGGGGTGCCCAATCCTGGTCCTGTAGAGCTACTGCCCTGCATGTTTTAGATGTCTCCCTGCTCCAACACACCTGACTCAAATCAATGGGCTTCTGCAGAGACTGATAACAACCCATAACCTAACCCCTAACCTAAACTTTGTTCATTTATAAAGATGCACTCGAGTGTGTCATACCGAAATTGTATGCCCTGCGGAAAACAGGTTGGCGTTTTTGGTACTGCGAGTAATAATGCTTTCATCTGGACCAGTGAACATATCATACGAAGCATTTAATTTCATGTCAGTGATAATAACAAAGATATTATCTTTGTTTAACATTTCTTGTTTAACCGAATATCACTTTTTGTTGTTGCTAGCAGCTAGCCACCTTTCTATCATAGCCTTGTAGCGGCAAGAACTACTGTGGTTTCGTGATATGTAACCCTTCATTCATTAAGTAATTAATATGTGCTTATGGGTACATGGCTGTTTGGCGGGCGAGGGTTGCGGCGATGTTGTGCTATGATATAATTTAACCTTCATTCATGAAATAATGTGCTTAGTAGATACATGGCTAGTCATCAAAACATAACACCGTTCCTACACAGGGCTGTGTGACTAGCTGCTGCTGTGTTGTTGACACGAACAACAACAAACTACATTCTGCCGCCTGTATCCTTTACTGTAGTCTGGACGGCAAGGTGGAATGAATGCGTAATATTAACACCTTGAAAACACTGCTGAAAATAAAACATATGTGGTTCAAAACCCATAAAACTATGTACTAGCAGTAATGCCGTCGTAGCCTCACAGCTCAGGAAGTCGGGGCGGGGTGGGCAGTGGCTTGTTAAATTTAAAGCAACAGTCACTGAAAACAGACCGTTATCTAAAGAGTCGTGGTATGATGTGCTATTCCACATAAATAATATATGGGTATTTTAACCTAAGGGTGTCACCTACAGTGGCATTTAGAAGTCAAGGAACTGTGTCAAGTGAAAAGGAGCATGAAAAAACTCCTTACACTGTACGCCATGTTGTTTATTTCAACATATACAAATTGTGGCCACACTGCAGACGAGGCCACATCTGGGTGACCATAACAACAACAACATATCCACATGGGAATCCAAGCAAACACATGATAGTCCATGCCTTCGTTGTGCATTTACATGAATCTCTCCATCTCTCACACACACACCTCTCTAAGTTGTAGTGTCTCCTTGTCTTTCTGCTCCAGCAGGCCCTCTAGATGGTGGATGGTCATCTCAGTGTCAGCCAATCGCCTTGTGCGCTCGTGGTCCTCCTCGGTCGCCCGTGACGACAGCCCTTTGCTCTGTAACATCTCCAGCAACTTCTTAATGGACTCGTCCCTGCAATACCGGTTCCACATAAATGTGTCAACAATGCAAAACTGGAATATACTAGATTTAAACTAGATTGAACATATACTAAAGACAGAGCTCTGAATGTAAACACAAGCCACCCCCTCTCCCCGTATATTCTGTGTCTACAGTGAATAGAATCCATCCTCCAGTGTTGTTGTGAACCAGACAATACTGTGTGTGACCTCCATATAGGGCTGGACGATATTACCTAAACTCAATTGTATCATTGTACCTCGATAATGATTAATGAATGATTATTTTTTATTTGTTTTGCTTTTGTTTGAGTTCTCCATTTGCTTCCATGCAGCTGTGTGGATGGGGCGGAGTCACGTGACTTTACACACGGTTGCACCTACCAAATGTAGGCATTTCGGCGTCTCATTGAAATAGTCGATTTAAAATGGCTAGCCTGCATGCTGGTGCAAAATGTACCAAGAAGGGGGGCGGCGGCGGTATGGATTAGCTTCAACGCTGGAAGGAAGAAGGAAGCTATCTGGAAAGCTGGAGAAGACCTACGAGGTGTAGATGGATTAACAGCATGCCCACCTCGTTTTATAGTTAGTAAGTTGTCTGTCACGCATATAGGAGCCTGTTCTGTTCTGATACATGCTTATGTGATGCCAGCAGAGCTGCAGTGTTACGAGCCAGTGACGTGATGTTCACATTCGATGTACGTCTGTCGTGGTTACTATTGATAGTAAGACAACAAAGTTTTTCACAGTAGGTATTACTTGTTTATTGCAGTCTATGGATTATTGCTGTGCCTGGGATTGTCACGATTTCAAGAAGGGTGTCCCGTGTCCCAACAAATAGTTAGTCTGTATTTCCGATTAGCTTTATTGAACAGGATAAAAAAAAATAAAAAAGACGTTTAAATAAAACATTTTAAAAAACACCTGGGAAAATTCCGTCAGTTAGAGGTTCTGAATATCGGTTTCGTCCCGCTCTACCTCCCTATACGTACCTGGCTGTCAGGGTGTGTTTCTGGGTATCTATCCTCATCTCCATCTCTTCCAGGGTCTTCCTCAGGAGGAACAGCTCTTTGGCCTGGCGCTCGTAATCGCCGTGGAGACGCAGGATGTCCTCATCGGTCATGTCTTGCGGGGTGAGGGCCTGGATGCCCAGGCGACCTGCCTCCGAGTAGTCCGACTGGAGGAGCTGGTTGAGGTCCCGCTGGATTCGGAGCTCGTCCTGCAATGCCTGGATGGTGCACTGAAGGTGCTGTTGGGAAGAGAGGATGGCACGTTTGTCTTGAACTTAAGCCTACCAGTGCAGGCTATTTTCATTTACTCTAGTAGTACAGAGCATGGCATGTAGGAACATAATATAGTGGAATATGACACAGCATACTGTAGCATAGCATAACCTTTATGCTATGCTACAGTATGTGTGCCATGAAATGTCTAACAACATAGCATAGCATGTCTTATACAGTGCAATGTAGTGCAGTGAAACCTACAGTAGCATGGCATCTGTGCTTTATGTATATTGTACAGTAGATCTGACTGGCTTATTGATATGCCTGTGGCATTCCGGCATGAGTGCTGGACAATCAAATTAAATACAAGTAGGCAAGTAACACCCCCCCTTAAGATAAATAGAAATTATTGGGACATAAAGACATCAAATGACACACAAGGGAAGTCATTTAATATCACATTAGATTAGATGAAGAGGCAAAATCGGTGACATTTTGGTTAGCATGCCATGGCTGCAAGTTTTAATGAGCTGTGTGTGTGTGTGTGCGTGCGTGCGTGCGTGCGTGCGTGCGTGTGCGCGCGTGTGAGCGAGAAAGTGACATCCCTGTCTCCAGGCATTCAGATACAGTATGTGACTCACACCCTGGTCTTGAGACAGGTCATGTCTTGTACAAGTCATGTGGATTGTAGAAAGAAAAAAAAAAACACATGCACAATTCATAACACACACACACAACTACACATAGACGCTATTGCCTTACAAAACCGAACTTTATGACAATTAGCCTAGTTAAATAACACATTTGAGCATTTCTGAAAACACCAACATTCTTACTGCCAATACAAACACACACTGGTTTTTACCCCCATCCCAAGGGAGCAGAACTGTATTGACAGTTTAGCATTTTGTCATCCATACTGTGTGTGTGTGGTGGACACAGTGGCTAGATTGTGAAAAGCTGATCCTTTCTAGATATGACACACAAAGCATTACCCCAAAGCACGCACACGCACGCACGCACACACACACACACACACGATGTACCCAATAATTATACACCAAGTCAGTAACTGTCCATCACTCTGTGTCACAATGTACAGTGGATGAAGAAGAACAAAATAAATAAATTAAAAATAAATGTGTGTGTGCGTACATTTGTGTGCTGACTAATAAAACAGAAAATCCCCACAGTAGCCTTCTCTCATTGTCTGTCACTAGCACTGGCATGCACACACACACACACACATGCAAGGCTCAACCCCACACTCCAGTATTCCTGTCAAGGACAGGACAGCATGCACAGTCACTGTCATGCATGGTATATTGAGCACCCGGTCCTAATATAGTGGATTTCACACATGAGGCAAACATTGGCTTTACCCAAGTGGGATAGAATGTCTTCAAGCTTTTAGCTCTCTCTCTGCCTTGAACCCCACATTTAAATGTGCTGAGGCAGTAATATTGAAAGAATAAGCAAACAAACACTATACATGTATGTATACACACAAACACACACACAGTACACAAACAAGTTGATTATATGTCTATTAAGGATTGCTTTGTACTGTGAAAATGCAGACCACTGGCGAGCGAGCAAACACACACACGACGCACGCACATTGAATGCATTACTGAGAAATACCATGAGAGAATGACTGTTAGTGAGAAAGTGTGGTGGGTGTGTGCGTGTGTGTGTGTTGGGAGGGGGGGGGGGTTTCTGTTCTTTGCCATTTCTGCTGAGTCACAGCTAAACACTTGACCCTTGACCCCGGCAAATACACCTTCCTTGCAAACCCAGGTCAGTCAGACAAACATGAAAACAATTGCACAAGTCATGCTTGCAAATCCATTAGTCACCAATGTTAAAATCCCATGATTCAAACCAATACACGCTGTAAAGTTTTGTGATGTCGCTTCCATTACAGTATATGAACCCTTAAACAGTTCATATTAATTGTTAATAATTAATTGTAATTAATAGTTAATTGAGTTACGGTTAGGTTCATCTCAAATTTTTTTTTCTTTATTACGTTCTGCTCTGTAGACTAGACTTTATATTTACTTATTCTTTCTATACTTTTCTGCCACTAGATGTCACTAAGCGCACCAGCTTTGCAGCAAAACATATCAGTGTTCTACATGTAAGTCGCTTTGGATAAAAGCACCTGCCAAATGCAGTAAATGAAAATTAGACACCTTATTAAATCAATCATTTGAAATACTATAGATAAAAACACAGCTTCATTGCTAAGAGTTACACAATGCAAACAAGCGAAGCACAATGAACAATTTGGAACCATTTACGGCGATAGCACGAGAGACAGCAGCCTGACACCGAATTTAAAATAAACTGTCAGTTTTCATTCCTTGATGGACATCATGGACATTGTATTGACACACCCCAGAGAATATACGTGAGAGAGCCGCATAAAGCCAAGTTAAATACATTATGCCTGTTGGAATATGCCTAACCCACTCAGACAGCAACTTGTAGATTTTCTCAGCAAAATTACACTTAGCCTACTACACACATTATTTCACATTGTTTAGTTTTGAGTAGGCTAGTATTGATAGGTAAGCAATAGATTCGTTGCAACAATCCCTGCAAACCCGACATCGTAGTGACAGGGGTTTATTACAGTAATCCATGAATGAGAACACGTGTTACTAATAAGTCACTTGGTGTTTTGATAACTATAGAAAGGCTCAGTGGCTCTAATCTAGTGTTATTTGTGAAATTAACTATGTGTTTTGTAAAGTAGCAACATATATAAGAGCTCAACAGGCTGTGGGGCCGAGTGTGTGCAGAAATGTCTTCCGGAGCCGCGACACAAAACCGTAGACGTCATCGTGGCTTCAGTCTCGGTTTCAGAACAGTTACACTCCTACAAAACACACACACAGTACACTCCTCCAATAGTTTGCAAAAAAAGCAAATCAAAGCTACAAACTGGGCTTTTATCAAATTATGTAATTATGGAAGACTACAGATGAGTACAGAACCAGTGTTTCTACTAGTCTCTCAGCTCCCCAGGGCCCTGTTCACCATTATTACCTCTCCTTCTCATCCCTCCATTATTATGCCCCCTGGTCCTATGATTCACACCATCACCACACACACATGCATGTGTGTGTGTGTGTGTGTGTAGCTGGGAGCAGTTTAAAAGCATCGCCCACTCAAACCTCAGACAAACAAGCAGATTAACTCTCCGTCTCAATCCATCTTCTTGGGTCACATGCGCTCACGACAAACATGGCAGAATGTACCAGAAAAAAGAAGGGAAAGAAGCAGTGAAGACCGGAGGAGGAGTAACTGTAAATTCTCTTCATTCCTCACCCTCGCTCCTTATAAGGACAGACATGGCTACCATAAGATCAGACAGACACACACAGAGAGAGAGAGAGAAAATCACAGCCTTGATGGAAAACGGGGAAATTATGACCCTGTCTATCCTTTTTAAGCTCTCTCTTATTCCACTGTGTGTGTGTCTATCTTTGTCACAGCTAACACAAGTTGTCAGACGCAGAGGAAGAGACTGCTGTTATCCCCCCACGCCACCCCCACCACATATCACTCACTTTTCAGCTACCATTCTCTCACCCCCTTGGTTGTGTAAGCCGCGTGTGAAATCGTGCACACGTATGTACGGTACAGTATAGCCACAGAGCGATAGAGTTTCTGCGTTGTATATACACAACGTAAGAAAAGGAGACCACACACTAGGGTTGCACAATATATCGACTCAGTATCGTTATCGCAATATCACGTTGCGCAATATCGTATTGAAAAAGTGCAATATTCGGCTTATTTTGTGGAGTAACAGTAAGATGTGTGGCTGAGGAAGCTGATGACATAATAGAGATGGAAGAGGAAACATTAGTGGCCAAAAAAAATGCCTCCTCTCGGTATCTTGGAATTACGTTTGTTGTACCAGTCAAATATGTTTTGATATGTTATGAATATATTTTTATGTATTTCCCCATAACCTGTGTTTTTAACTTATGTTTAAAGATATCTAAATGAATATTATATGAATCGAGTTACAGTATTTTTATTATTACGTTTACGTTTTACCACCTCGGCTGGCCGACTCGCAATGCCACCGTTACGAGGCATCAAGACTCGCTCATCAACGTCTCGCCTTTTCTCCGTCTTGGTACCACAGTGGTGGAACAAGCTTTCAAGCAACAGTCAGAACTGCAGAAACCCTACCCATCTTCCGAAAGAGACTCAAGACACATCTCTTCACTATCCACCTTGGTACCTTGACAAGCGACCTCGCCACTTCTCAGCACTCCTAATGAAGTCCTGCACTTACTTCTCATGCTCTTAACTCAGTATTTATAAAAACACATTTTTTTAATAATATATATATTGCCCTTTATTAGCTAGGCCATTACATATTGCACCTTGTTTGACTATGTGGTAATAGGTATAATGACATTATGCTGCATTT
>JAODOY010003399.1:0-11547 GCA_025399855.1 Forbesichthys papilliferus
TATATATATATAAATAATCTGGGAAGGAGTACCACAAAATAAAAACAAAACACAAGACATTCTAAGCAGACCCCTTACCCCCGTACCTTCCCAGTAGACACAACATAACAAAGAGGTGGCAGCGAGGGGCACAAAGCTGCTGAAATGAGCGAGGCAGGAGCGGGGAAACGGGGGGCAGACGGCATGATGCATGATGGGAAAGGTGCTAAGGCCCGCTGATGGAGGGAAAAGCTAGCCGACCACCAAAGGACATGGAGAAAAACATGGTGAAGTCAGGGAAACAAAGGGGTCTCGTGGCTTGAGAGGGACAAGTAAAGAGAGAGGGGTGGACTGATAGCGGAGAGGGGAGCCGAGATATGAGAATGACGGGAGTAATAACAGCATATGTGTGTGTATGTGTTTAGTTTGTCTGTGCCTGTTCCTTTGATTGTTTCTGCTATGTAGGTGTGTGTGTGTGTGTGTGTGTGTGTGTGTGTGTGTGTGTGTGCTGGTGCGTGTGTGCGCACATATGTTGTTGTGTATTAAGTAAGTTTTTCTTAATACCAGAAGATGCATGTATATGTCAATGCAAGAAATGTGGTCCATTTAGAACGGAGGAACGCTGCAGTCTCTGCCTAACCTATAAACAGGGAATGCATGTAATGGCAGGAATGAGTACATTAATCATCGTAATTAAAACTGTTATTTTTACATTTGGCATATAATAATTGGGGTGTTTATTATTGCCTCGCTCCTAATTGCCTTAATTGTTTAATAGAACGGGTAAGCGTTTATTTACGAGCTTTTCATCGCTCTTTGAAAACAAAAGCATCTGTCCCCTCACGTGCACGTGCACGCTGTCCACCTTGCGCTCGGCTGCCCGCGAGCGCGTGAATGAGAGGCCAGTGTCCTGGCCTTTGGCCCTGCGCCCATCAGTTTTGCGGTGATCAGTCTTGAATGTTTGTTATCTGCCAACTGTCAAAGGGCCCGCTTTGGGCATGCCGGACGAGGAGAGGCTGTTTGTGGACCCAGTTCAGCTCTCTAATAGGCCGCGAATGGCTTTTCTTGCCAATAGCCTTTGGTGTTTAGACAGAGGCCATGATGATGAGGTTGCCTTGACCAAACATGAGCACAGAGAGAGAGAGAGAGAGAAAGAGAGAGAGAGAGAGAATGGGAGCAGGCCAGTCATGTTTACATCATCAAATGATGTATTTTCCTGCCAGCACTGGAATGGAACACGGATTCTTAACATGCTTACTAATTTGCCTCAGATAGTGACGCGTTGCCATTGGAGTGATGTGACTTTCCTTCACTGCCACAAGCACTCCTGTCCTTGTTTTCTCCATGCGCTCTTCCTCTTTGGTTCTGTCTCCAACTCATTAGAGTCCCCTGGTCCCTAGTCATAATTATGAGTAAATGTGTACAGACTTAATGAAATTCCCCCAGCGAACAGAAGCAGAAGGAAAGGGAGTTTCATCGGAGTAATGTGGATTTTGCATTAAAATGCCTAACACTTCGAGGAGAGGCAACGCTTCAGTTTGTGAATCAACTTCTGGGTTGAAAAATAAAGAAAGTTTGATACATATGCTTTTTAATTACAAGCTGCCAGCTTATACAGTATCATGGCGAGACTAGATAGGTCTTAGATATTATACTTTTCCTATGCTGTTTGCCTTTGAAGCAGAACATTTTTTTCCACTCCTTTTAAGTTGTGTCTCTGTTGCACAAACACATTTAATTGGTAATATGAAATGTTAAATTATTGATTGATTAAAATCTATAAAGTAACCTCTTTCTGGATCTGTTGTCTTTTAAAGAGCAATTAGGATGTTGTTTAGATTGTTTAGATTGTTTAGTTCTGTTTTTAATTTTCTTTAGTGCAAATTTAATATTGATGTTCAGAATATATAGGAACCTGACCAATATATCCCTGGGCCAATGTTATTGGCCGATATTGGCCAATGACATTGGTTGAGTGTTTGAAAACTGTACCAAGCATCCTGCATCTTGAGAATAAGTGGTTTAGTTGAGGGAAATACGACAAACATTGTTCAGTGCCTGCAGGTGTAATCATATTATCTTAGCCACAACTCATCTTTTATAACCATCAAATTTGGTTTCATTTGATTTTTCATATTTTCATCATGTCAACATTCATGTGTTTTTATGTACTGTGTAAAAATAATAATAATAATTTCAATGGCGGATGTATTTTCTTAGAATGTATTTTTGGTTGTGGCCCAAAAAATCATTGGTTATGTTGTAGATAAGCCATTAACTGTTTTTATGCAAATGGTTTTATGGTGTTTGTGACAGTTTTGTCCTCATTCCTGTCTTTTCTTGTTATATTAGAGGGGTGACTAGCGAGTGACGGAAAGTCAACGTTGTCAGCTATTAGGCAAAATGTCACCCATGCCAAAAACAGTCATTCTTTCATTCACAGAGTGATTCCCATCTTTGAGAGCCATTGTTCTAAACTGGTTATTAAAAGCCAACAGTTACTGTGCAAAACAATACCACAACATTATCAACAGTGTTCACAGTTTAAAAGCATCACAGACCAAATACAATTTAGAGAAAGCCTATGGTAAAATACATAATTTGAGTGTTACCTGGCCATGATGTCAGTAGCAGTGACGATTTAAACAGCACTGAACATTTCAGCACAATACAATAATCACAAGTAGGCACATTGCATTTCAGGAAGATGTAAAATAAATAAGTAAAAATAATTAGGCATATTGAGGCTTGTACTGTATGTCTATTTAAAATTGCCTTGTTTAAGATTCCTTTTATTCTTTAGAAGGTTGTAGGACTAAGTGTAGTCTTGCAGAGCCAGTCTTTCCTTACGGAAAGTCTGGCACACAGAATGGCTAACCCATCTGGACACATCTACTTGACAAGCAAGGTGTTTTGATTGACAGGATGACCAATACGTAACATAATGACCAAGTCGAACGTTAAAGCAATGAGGAAACCTAAACAACAGGACTGGCTGTTTACAGGTCTTGTAAATCTGTACAATTTGTAGGCAACAGTTACTGATTAAAATACACGTTTAAATTTAAATGAGTAAATAAAGCACTCCGCTGCGGTGCACTGGAAATTACATACTGAGAGACATACTGAGTGTCGAGCTTACGAGGGTCTATGCAGATATGCATTCAGCACAGAGTTGCCTATGTGACGTAGTACTAATGAACGGAAGAGGCTGAAACTAGACTTAATGCAACTTTCAATATGTTAATATATGATATGTAAATGTAGTAACTTAAAATAATTGATTTAGATAGATTGCTTTTACTAGATATAACAATAATAATAGCTATTAGCATTTGGAGCAGGATACATAATTGAAACATTAAAATGATCAAATACAGTTTAACGGTCGAACTCTACAATTCAATACTACATAATTAACAGTGTTTTCACATGTTTAAAGGAATGAATTTCTAACATATATAACGTATTTCCACGTAAATGTCTGTATTTGCTTTGCACGATCTTTAAACGTCTACTGGTAAATGTTAAACATACTACCTCACTTCCTGAAATTGTTGTCGAGCTTTAAAGGGTATGTATCAGATGTGATGGAGTGCTTATAGATGGAAGAGGCTGAGCCTGGCCACATCACGTCTAAGAGCAGACGCAATTGTTTTGTGGTTTTCTATCTTTTTGCGAAGGCTCACAAAGCACATCTTATTCAAAATCACACACGTCATCTAGATCTTGGCTGTTCATTATGGAATTGGCAGTTTGCCTTGACACGAGTGCGGTGCTTTCAAGGGAATGAGAAGAACTGATTTGATTGGCTGTAATTGAAGACAGTCCTCACCACACCTTTTGATTTATTTATGAAGGCTAATTCAACCTTTTTAAAACTAGAAACTAGAATTGGAAATTAGAGCCCACAGTGTAGATATAAACATAGTATATGTAACCTCAACATTGCATTTTTAAATAAATGTCATTGTTGATTTATTGAAAATGTTTTATATTATTTGTTTTCCAATTACACAGACTTTGCTTTAACCGGTACTGATACAGTAGGCATGCAGATAGTGAGATTAGAAGTCACGTTAGGTGAAGCTGTTTAGCCTGGTAGCATTTCTTCTAAATATTCCTTTCTGGGTACTCGATCTAAAAGCATCAACACTCTATGTAACTTTTTCTCAGTGTTCAAAAACATGAATCATACTTACACACACACACACGCACGCACACACACATAACCTTTCCTCATCAACATTTTCCATTTGTCTCATATTGTCGTTTATATGCCTTTCCTGTTGTTTTTATATTCTTTCTTTGCCCTCTATCATCCTGTGTAAATCTCCCACCTCTGCTTACTCTCCAGTGTTTGTTTGAAGTATTAGGAGGTTTCTGCCTTGCTGGGTAGAATTAATTGATTAATGCTTTTATCCAATTAGTGCTCCCTCATGCAATTAATCAGCTGGCTCGGGTTGGGGCCATTCCATTGGCTGGACAAGACCCAGACATATGCTCTGGGTCTGGTATATGATGAACAGCCACCTCTATCTCTATCTCTCTCTCTATCGCTCTCTCTCTCTCTCTCTCTCTCTCTCTCTCTCTCTCTCTCTCTCTCTCTCTCTCTCTCTCTCTCTCTCTCTCTCTCTATGTGTACGTGTGTGCGTGTATGTGTGTGTGTGAGTACATGCTGTACGTATATTTGGCTCCATATTAATTCTCTTCTCCCCTTTATCTGTACTATTTTTAACACACCTGCTTTCCTGGAGGCTGCTCTAACATGCGAGAGTGCTCTAACATTGCTCTCCTGTTAACTGCTCAGTCTTTGTATATTTTGCTGAGCACAATAAACACTGCTGGGAAAAAGCTTCCACCAAATAATACTGACAAAATTAACACCTGTGGTTCAAACAGCTGTTTGATGCTGTTTAGAGGAGGTTATTCTTTTTGCGTCGCAGAGAAGGATGGACAAGGACCACATAGCTAAGCAACAGTGGTTTGCTATCTGGCCCTCCAGAACAAAACAAGACAAGAATAAGTTATTAGTTTCACAAATAAACACACACATTACTGTACTTATTTCAAGTAGACCATACGCTTCAAATAAATGTTATCTTGCTGCTTCTCTTGCCAGAGGACAGGCTCTCTGTTAGCCAATCAAAACTGCCCATTTACATCATGTAGCTGTATGCTACATGAGCCTTTTCTCCTGATCATTTGAAGGATTAGTAGTGGTTTAATATTGGAGAAGTGACAGAAAACCTGACTAATCAAACTGACCATCACAAATCACGCACAGCAAAGCACACAAACACACATCACCTCTCCACATAATCAAATTCTTTGTGTCATTTTCCCATAATTTACATTGAGCTGTATTGGTCGAGCATTAACATAATAATATGCATGTTTTACGCCAATTATGTACTCGTGAATAGTAATAGGACTATGTTATGACACATTTGGCAACTTTCAGATAGAGGAAACAATGGGACAAGGGGGAGGGGTAAATAAAATGTGGGCACCGCATGCCAATGTAGTGAAATATTGCATCATTAGCTGCTCAGCATACAAGGATGTCAGAAGATGTTTATATATCAAATGTAGCATTAGCAAGGTGGTAACACATATTTCTCACTCTTTTTTTGCAGGTTTCCTTGCTGTCATCTGAAGATTGACACGGTTAATCTTAAAGCTAGACAACTGTACCTTAAGACCCTTTAGTGGTTAACCTTCCAGCCAACCCTAAGGCGGTGGAAGAGGTGCTGTCTTCAGAGATCAATTTGTTTCACCAAGGATGAAATCAACTGGCCTTTCCTTCAATAATGGCTTCTAAACCAGGAGCAGACACCTTCTGTTAAGTTGGATCTGGACAGATGCCTTGGATATAAATGATAGGCTGCTATGAGTATGGCTCATCAATTACAGAATTCCTGTTATTACACTATGTTTAACCAGGCAGATCTAACATGCTCAGATCAGTATGGCAGTATGAAGAAGTAGTGAAGAATGGATAAAAACGTTCACTTTTTACTCAGGGAAGTGTTTATGCCATTTCCACAAATATATTCAATTTGTATAACCACAAAACAGTGAACTTGCTTCTGGCCTCAAGAACTGTTATCGTTACATATTTTATTTACTTTTAAACCTTGCTGTAGGTTTGTTATTCCCTTCGAAAAAACACAAAAACAATCCTCCCCATATTCTCTTGCTGCCTTGCATTTTACTTCTAGAGGAATATCAGATGCTCTATGTAGGGTGGGGAAGATGCCATAGACTTCTGAAGTTACACTTGAAACAGAATCTCTGCAGCTGTTCTAAATCTGGTCGGATCATGGAGCCTCGCCCCATCTCCGAGCCCACAGGCAGAACCACTTAAGATGTTAAAATGCCTCGGAATCCTCTGGATTAGCTCACATCTTCTAGAACAACAGCGTTTGAAGTCTACCCAAGCGGAGTTGAACGCTACTATTTGATATAAAACTTTTACCTTAAACACTTATCGTTTCCCTCCAAATCCCCCAGCATCACATGTCGAGCCAGGTTGGAGCCCTCTATTGATTTGCCCATAAAATGGCTCTGTGTTGGAGAGCAAAGGCGTCAATGGTGTTAGCAGCCCTGGGACTTTTGAGCTACTGTAGTTTTGGCTGGTGTAAGGCCTCAAGGACTAGTAGCTCGGCTCCAGGAGAAGGCAGTCATGAACGGGTTAAGAGAGGCTGGGTCTGGAACCAGTTTTTTGTTGTGGAGGAGTACACTGGAACAGAACCGCTATATGTTGGCAAGGTAAGACTAACTGCTTGTGTTTTTTATTTGTTTGTTAATTCATTTGAACACTTAATAGCCGGAAGTGGAAGGTCTTCATTACCAAAACCAAATGGGTTCAGTTATGCTAAACATTAACACCATATGCAACGCACTATACACTGTTCAGTACATTACTGTGGACATAATCCTCCACATAGGAGGTTTTATTGTACTATTTAGAAACAGATATGGTTCAGTATGATACTGTAATGGTTCCATAAACTATAAAACTCTTATCGAGTCTGCAAGTGCCCACAATAATTCTTCCCTGGTTGTATACTAGTCCAGCAAAATGTCTAGTCGGGAGGGGGTTACAGCATAGATATTAATTTAGGAATGTCTAGCAATATAATTTATTTGCTTATTCCCATGTAGATAGTTTAAATAGTTAGAAATATTGTTGGTCATGTCTGGCTCTGTACATGGCAGATGCTGTCATAGTCCTGAACGTGTGTCTGTAAAACACATTGTAGCAGTGTTTATGTTAATGATTCTTAAAACAATATATTTTACTATATTTGACTCTACTAAATACATATTGTAGCTACCCTCTGTATAAGCATACACTATAGGTAATTTAGTAAGAGACATTTCTAAAAGCAGTGGACCATTATGGGGAATGACTCTCAGAGTCTACACTGGCAGTGTGATAATCACGTTATTGTTTCTCTAATGCAATCTTAGATAATGAAAAGGTGTCGAATCAAATATGTTTCCCGCTGACTTGGTGCCATGTTTACAATTTTGACTTTTTTCCCCACTGCCATTCCCTCAAATCCTCACATTCCTCACATCTTATTCATCAGCGGTTTCCAAATGAGCCCTGTTGAACTGATGAGAGTGGACAGCGTGTATGATTCAATTGCGTCAGATACGACAAGATATGAAGAGATTGCATATTGATGCCGACAGCACGAGACTCGGGGATGACTCACGCATCAATCACGCCACCGTCTTGTAGCTTTTCGTTTAGATACGGAAAGTGAGCGGCTAACTTTTGAGGGCGCCTATCGATCTGTTCGTCATAACAAATGGACGTCGATGGGTTCCGTGACAGGGCCGGGTGTTACAATGGCTCCTCTGAGCGTTGTTGGTCTTCCATATCGGTCCCTCTGGTAGGGCATGAGGCTGACACTCTGTAGCCTGCAGGCAATCCTACAGCATCAGTATCAGGCTCCAAGAGCGACCAGAGGAGCTCCTGCAGTTCACTCGTGATTCATTATGAGAGAGAGAGAGAGTTAGGGAAAGCAGTGAACTGATATAAAATGGGGAGGGGGTTGTGGTGGTGGGGGGTGGGATTGCTCTGGGCCGAGGGGAACGGGTGGGGGCGGAGGTTGGACACAGCAGGAGGTAGAAAAGAGATGATTTTATTAATAAAATTGCCTTGAGTTATTGCACTCTCTGGGACCAGAACACATGCCAAGACTATTAATTGTGTGTGTGTGTCTGTGTGTGTGTGTGTGTGTGTGTGTGTGTGTTTGTGCACGTGTGCTCACACACATACTGCACTGTACGTGTAGGTGTATGTGTGTGTGTGTGTGTGTGACTGGTGAGTGTACAATAATGGCTGTGAATGTGTCTGACAGACATGCACAGACACACACATTACCTCAGCTGTTCTGTTGGTATCCAGACATTAATTAGAGCAAAAGGCGATTAAATAGAGACGGCATGTCTCTGTCCCAGCGCTGTCCATTTACTTTACGTTTACAACATTTTTATTCTTTTCATTTTATTATTATTTTACTCTAACTCAGCAAACTTGCCAAGCCCGTCTGTCTCACACTCTGTTGTACATTACTCTGCTAATGAAATACGATTTATCCATAAAATGGTCACTCACGTGGCAATAAACCAGCATCTTTGTTCCCTGCATTTGCGTAATGAATACTTATAGACCAGATAGACCGGACCGGCGCCTGGCGCCTGTGACTTTTCTAATTTGCTTTGCAGCGAATGGAGCCAAGGGAGAGTTGAAAATGCATGGTAATGTAGTTCAAAGTGATATTGGTGTTGTTTTCATTCAAGCGTGCATTGGCAGTTACTTACAGGGTACAGTGCAATGTTGTGGGACATGGTGTTTATTGTATTGCTTGGAAGCGTAGTGTATCCTCTTTTGGGGTTTCTGTATTGTTCCTCTGTTGATGTGTCCGGGGAAGGATTCCTTAATTTCATTGCAAGATGAATTGTAAGAAAGCATGGCCTTTTGTGTGTTCCAGTAGGATCAGTTCATGCTACAGTACAGCAGCACCTGATATAGCTAGGGGGCACTTTTCCAAATCTCATACCGAATACAATTCCCATTTTTCCCAATTACTGTAAATCTGAATTTAAAGATTAAATGGGGTTTTTACATCCCTGCGACTGATAATCACATCTAATCACATTGTCAGAGCATTCATTTGTTTCATCGCTCTCGGCATGTAAAGAGAAATGCAAGAAATATAACGAAATGTGCTTCTGAAGTAAATTGCAAAGCTCACCTTTAAATTCAAGCTATAATATGTAAAATCTAGTCTAAATGTGACATCGCACAGCTGTCATGGAGGAAGAACAAAGCAGCTTTAGAAGCCACAAGGTGTGAAATGAGTGAGCCTGTCCAACATGCCACATGGCTCCCTGAGAACATGACAGGGAATTCAGCTAGCATTGCTTTGCTATCATCGCCATTACCTTCTCTCCCTCGTCCATTTACATGCGAGCGAGCGCGCGCGCACACGCACACACCATTTATTTTGCATCCAGTCCTTCCATCTTTGCAAACGGTTGAGCTGTCAGCTATCTCTGACCACAAGGACACTTCCATTCACTTAATATCTCTTCTTTTTTATAACTGCACTATTCTCTTTCTCCGCCCTCACTTTCTTGCAGGCTGTCTCTTTCTTCCTGATTTTGTGTGCTGTCTTTGTTTATTAGACTCTGCTACACCTTCACTGTCTCTGGTACACTCACAGGGTAAACAGGCTATTATACCATCAGATAGTCTGACAAGCTGCAGGAAGATGGTTTACAGACTGCAGTATGAGATGGCAAATGTGTAGACACTTTGAACACTTTAAATACAGTAAACCATCAGTTCTAGTTGGTTCTACAGTGATGTGCTTTGGTTGATTCATTTCAGTTATCTTGTTTTCTATCTGCTCACACTAAAATAGAGTATATCTGATAGGATATACTATATCTTTTTTTCACAATCTCAAGTACAATTATTAGTAAAATCTGACAAAGTAATATAGCAGTTAATTAATGCATGCACATTTTTAATGCAGGAGCATTCTCTTGTAACAGAAATGTATATTTTTGTCTAATCACATAACATTAAATTATATATAAAAGTTATACAGTAAATTAATCTGCATGTCAAAATATTCAGTACATATTTTACAGAGTGCTATGATGTTATATGAATATTGCCATAGGCTGAATTTGTAGAGATTATTAATTAAAAGAGTAATAGATTAATATCGTAATCTAAGGCATTTAAGTTACAAAATAAAATACATCTACTGCATCTCTGCATTGAAATAATTGTCAGCAAACATCTTGTCTCAAAATAATAATTCTAAAGAACAGCAAACAACAAATCAGATTATAAACCATAGTGTAGACGTCAACATGTTATGGGAGAGAATACTGCTTGAGTCATATACGCTAAGATACTTGGACTCCAGATTTCTGTTGCAATGAAACCAATCTTGTTTTTCTTTTCTTTTTTTTTTGGGGCAGGGTCGGGGTGTTTTTAAGACAAAGGGCCTCGTGTACATACGTTAGCAAGCGCAGCCTAAAAGCGAGCGCAGCCAGACCGCAGATAGCGCTCGCTGTGCCATTGCATTTTATGTTAGATGTACTAAACTTGTGGCCATTTGCCACCGCCCTCTAAACTTGGAGTAGACATGGCAAGTAGCCTGTGTACGACCTTTTCCGTAAATTGCAGTGCCCTAAAGCAATGGGACAGCAGACTCAGTAAAAGAAAACAAGTTTGGCAATCATGAAGTATACCTATTTGTTAGGGCTGGGAATCAATTAATAAAGAATACAAATGTTTGTGCTTTTTGTTATTTTATAGACGGGACAGTATAGAGAGACAGAAAGTAAGTGGGAGAGAGATATCAAGGATTGAGAATGACCTCAGCAGGCCAGATTCAAACCCAAGCCCATTACAGAGCTACCACTTGCAGCCACTGTTTCCAACTCTTTTCCAATGACAGTAGATAGCACTAGCTCCAACAGACCTTAGATGATGTAATGAGCTCATTTCCATTTTGATTGTGTCATTGCCTATTAATTAGAATCCTCCTGCTGGCCACCCTCCACACAAACACACACACACACACACACGCACACACACACACACACACACAAGAGGAGAGGGAGAATCCGGCGCTGCTGGACTAATATTACTGAGAATATGAGAATACTATATATTTTTTAAAATAAAGTTGCTAAGAGGGTCTGAAAAGTCGCTAAACCTAGCGACAAAGTTGCCAATTTGGTAAGTTGTTTGCTGCTATATTAATGTTTAAAATAATATATAGATACCTTTAAATCACCTTTTAAATTTAAATCATAACAATTTGGAACATCAAAGAAAACTGCTTCATTTTAAAGATATTGGGAAGCGATAGAAAATGCAAGCAGCCAGGTGTTACATACAGTACGCTGCAGGTATTTAGAGAGCAAAGGTAGATGTGATGTTGTCACAGGGAGACGTTGGCAGAAGAGTATGATACCTAATACACAGTATATATATATATATATATATATATATATATA
>JAODOY010003400.1:0-11547 GCA_025399855.1 Forbesichthys papilliferus
GCTGGGGGGAGCTGGTCCATTTAGTCACCTGCCCAGTGTCTGTGTTCGGTGATGCGCTCCTGGTGCCACATCCTTGGTATGTTGGTGTGTAGGCTTGTTCTGTCAATATCTTCGGGGTTCCATTCTCTGACTGAGATTGATGTGGCTGGGGAGCGGGTCTGGGGTCCCTGTGGTTTTTATATATTTTATTGTTTTTACTCATTTTGTATTGTTTTTTTTAATGGCGTTGTAGTGTGAATCACTTTGTGTTACATGAATTTGTATGAAAAGTGCTATATAAAATAATATATTTATTGATTGATTGATTGAAACGTTCTCGTGTTTAACATTCTGTGTGTTGAAAAAATTATGATACCACACATCCCTGGCTAAGTAAATAGAATATAAACAAATTGCCTAGGCCTACTACCAGTGTACTACGCGTTGCTTCACAATGCGTTTCAATGTGTGAGGCGACGTTGCAGAGGAATATTGTTTTGATTTTAGCTTTAAGTTAGCAAGCGTTCTCAAGAATGACTGACCCTGCCTATACTATTGAAATCCAGATAATCACAAAGGGCTCACAACCTTTCTCGCACCATTGTAATTATCAATGACATGGGCCAAAGTTAAGGTACCCCAATAATTGAAACACATCACATATTGATTATATTGACATTATAATCAAGTTATAAATAGCAGCACAACTAACATTTATGTACTGTATGTATATTGTTACAGTATACTGATCCCCCCCCCACCATCTCACCCTAGATGCAACCAAGCCTGCAGCTTGGTAGATGTACTGTTACTGTTTGTGGCCTTGATGTTTGTAAGATACGCAGTAGCCTACAGTGAATGTTTTGTGTCATCCTCTGTCCAAGCTTCCAACATTGTCCCTATGGTTGTTGTGACTCTCTACAGGTCCATTTGGGGTGAATCATGATGTGGAACTGCATCCTGAAGGGATTGAATATGCATACCAGAAACTGGACTTCTTTTTTAAGACCAGTGAGTTTTGACAGGTATGCCGGTAATATGAAAGGGAAGGCAACAAATATTATTGAAAATTATGTATGTAACTGTTATTACTGCTGCTTCCATTTTATTCTCATAATTTGTTGTAAAAAATATATTTAAAAAAAGAAAATTATGAAATCATAAAAACCTACTAATTTTAAATATTGATCGATGTGGTCAGTTTTCAGACAGTTAACCCACTAATTTAGGTTTAGGTTAGTTTAATTTGCATTCTAAATTCTCAGTTATAGTATATAAGTAGGTTTTTATATTCAATTTTGCTAACTGGACTTGAATTAGACATCACTAAAGCACACTGCTTCAGCCACTAAGGTTTATTCTTTCACTTTTGTGTGTTTGTAGGTTTGAGTTTTGCAAGCCCTGTTTTGTAGCGGGAAACTGTCTGGAGATCGCTCCGGAGAGCTGTCAGTATGACAGGGTGTACTGTGGAGCCAGAGTGCAGCATGACCATGAGGATTACATGAAGAAACTGCTAAAAATAGGAGGCATCTTGGTTCTTCCACTAGAAGAAGTCTTTGCTGGCCATATACACACATGAAATACTGTACATACCCTGGTATCTTTTTAATTTACCAGAAGGTAATTCAGGAGATACAAACCACACACAATACACAATCCATTAGAGGAGCAAAACAGTAAACATTGTTGAAAAAAAAGTTCAACAACCAAACAAGTTAAAACATTTTAACTTCTTCAGGGGTTCCCAAACTATTTTGTGCCAAGACGTACCTAGAGAGGACTAATCTATTTAGATACCCACCTAACACAAAGTTCCAGTAACGAAATCTCCAAAAACCTATGTGCCAATTCCACCAAATATTTTTGAGCAGAGTGCTCCACAATCTATGATGTGCATATGGTTAAATAGGATTTCATCCAATCAGGAACAGGTAGACTATTTGCCACCTTACTCACGACCAGTGGAACAACACAATAGTAAAGCGCAGAAGCTTTTCTTTAATATCCTACTGCTTGCTACTTTTGCGACCCACTCACTCACACTCACCCACCTGTGGGTCCCGACCCACAGTTTGAAAACCACTGATATTTATTCTGTAAGATGTATTATTTTTGCCGGATCGCGTGTAGCGTGCCAATATGAGTAAATGTCGCTACTGACTGACTGACCTGAAGAAGTGCACTACAAAAAGAGACAGATCACATCGCATCATACTATGCATTGCGACGTAAACGTAAAACTTGTCCGAAAAAGGAGACCAAATTCTTTAAGGAGACCAAATTGTATACAGACAGAACGCAACACGTCATATTGCATTGAAAGTTGTATGCCTGGGTAGACACTAGTGATGTCACGAGAACCGATACTTCAGTACCAAGTCGATGCAAAAATTCTGAAAACATGACGATACTCGTTTTTGAAGGTACCGGAGATCCAACCTAGGCAGCGTGCGGCTGCAGCTCCTTCTCAAATGGTAAAAAAAACAAAAAAACAAAGCCTACTTTGCGTTCCAGGCGGATGATCAGAGAATAATAAGAAAAACAGTATGCAAATGGTGCCTTCTTTGCAGCAAAGCTTTACCGACTGAGTAGAAAATAAACATATGGTTTGTTGTGATTGGTTTTAACCTACTTAATGACCTGGCGAAAGTGAAATAAAATCCACTTTGAAGCGAATAATATGTATGTCGCATTTTTGCTTTGTAAACATTGTGTATGGTGTACTACCCAAATGCATTTCACCATCACTTTTTCGCGTTGCGCTTGGCAATGCACCTCCAGAGCGGGGACCGGGAATTGGATGAATGTTTATGCGACCTAGGAGCCATGGATTTCAACTTTGAATTAACAATTAATTGTTAAGTTGAAATCCATGCCTCATATTAATAAAAATGTATGGGTAATTAACACATTAACTGCATTAATTAATCTGATATAGATCGGAATTGAGACATTATTATGGGTTTAATTCATAGTAAATCATATGTGACTGCATGTATTAATGACTGATGTGTTACACATTAATGCATAATTTAGTTAACTATTCATTTTGTATTCATTTATGATGGTTTATGCATTAGTTAAAGCATTAATAAATGTGCATTCATGCACCATTATTGTAAAGTGTTACCCATATTTGTTTTTTCAATATTTTCCAGTCAAGCACGAATAAAAAAAATTGATTATTTAAGGCATAATTTCAGCATGAGGAATTAAATGATATAAAAAAATGTTCAGTCAAGGGTTTAATTAAACAAAGCTGAGTCAATATGGAAAGGTGTGTATTTTTTTAACTGTGTGTCCAGGCATATAACATTCACTATCCTTCTATTCTCAGCTAACAAAGATAAAGCGGATAAGCTCCAATAGTTGGGAGAGCAAGAAAATACTTTCTGTGTCCTTTGCTCCCTTGGTACTACCCAAGTGCAGAGGCAACTTTAAACCTGCGACAGTACCTTTACGTAAGCTTTGCCTCATATACAGTATGTTTACTATGTTCAGAAATATTCAAGTTTACTTAATTTTTCTGCTCACATTTCTATATAGCCAATTGAATTGGTAAATATTCACAATCTGTCCATCAAAGGAAGCAAGCAAGGCCAGGTTTTTCAGCTTTGGAAGCACGTAAACAATCCAGTGTACAAAAAAATATATTTCCATCAGAATCTGTATATCAAACCTAGTCTATTGAATATATTTATAGCCAGTTTGCTGTGCACAACATTAACAGTAAAAATATTTAATACAATCTGATTGAAAATCTATTTTAATATGTATATATACAGTATCTCACAAAAGTGAGTACACCCCTCACATATTCACAAATATGTGAGCATATCTTTTCATGTGACAATGAAGAAATTACAAGAAATGAAGTAGTGATTGTACAGCTTGTAGATGAGGTGGGCTCAACAATAGGCTTGCACCATGCTGCCACTCACTGTCTATCACTATGCCTTTATGAAAATACGCATTCCTGAGTCTGTGGAGCACAAGAACTTGGATGACAGCCAAGAAGGTGACATGGATGCAGAGAAAGACGTGAGGGATGTGAAGTTAATGGAGAAGGAAGAAGAGGGAAAAAGAGAAGATGGAGACTTTATCCGGGAGGCTCCGGTCAACCAGTTAAGAGAGAGGATACTGAGCTTGCCACTTCCCGAGCCTCTAAAGATGTACCTAAGGGTCCATCTTTGTAAGGGTCTGCAATCTAATCACCATATGGGCATGTCAAAATGTGACATTGAATTGTAATCAAGAGATTAGCATGGCTATAATGCTATTAATGTTATGTAATTTAGCAGTGTTTATTCTATAAAATAAATGTATATCAGATAAGAAAAATACATTTGATATACTTTTGTTTTAAGGTAGTTTACTTAAAATGATTGGTGTGACCAATTTAGCTAATGACAAATTTAACTATTTGGATGAATGTGTCAGCTAAATTCTGATGAAAAGGTTAGTTGACTTAAATTTGATACAGATTTGGTCAATTTTCATACACACACACACGTAATGCAGAGGTCTTAAACACTGGTCCTGGGCACCCACTGTCCTGCATGTTTTAGATGTCTCCCTGCGCCAACACTTTACAGTGTTGGATGCCTGAGTACAGTCTTTGCCCAGCAGGAAGAGTAGCTCAGTCTGGTTGAACTACCGCTGATGTGCAGACATCCAAGCAGATGTCAGACTTCAGACATCCAGAGATGAATAAATACACAATGATGAAGTGCTCATGTACATGACTATTCCATAATGTGTTCAGAAAGTTTAATACACATTAATTTCACCATAGTCATGCAGCCAAGCACTTTGACCAAATCTTGGTCAATTGTTAACAGTATACACTGCTCAGCCATAACACTGATGTTATCAGGGCACCTGTCAGTGGGTGGGATATATTAGACAGCAAGTGAACATTTTGTCCTCAATGGTGTTAGAAGCAGGAAAAATGGGCAAGAGTAAGGATCTGAGCAACTTTGAGCAAATAGTGATGGCTAGACGACGAGTCAGATCATCTGTAAAACTGCAGCTCTTGAGGACTATTCCCAGTCTGCAGTGGTCAGTGCCTCTCAAAAGTGGGCCAAGGAAGCAAAGGCGGTGAACCAGCAACAGGGTCATGGGCAGCCAAGGCTCATTGATGCACGTGGGGAGTGAAGGATAGCCGGTGTGGTCCGATCCAACAGAAGAGCTGCTGTAGCTCAAATTGCTGAAAAAGTAAATGCTGGTTGCATCGCAATTTGTTGCGTATGGGGCTGCGTAGCCGCAGACCAGTCAGGGTGCTCATGCTAACCCGTCCACTGCCGAAAGCGCCTACAATGGGCATGTGAGCATCAGAACTGAACCACAGAGCAATGGAAGAAGGTGGCTTGGCCTGATGAATCACACATTTTCTTTTACATCACGGGGATGGCCGGGTGCGTCGCTTACCTGGAGAACACATGGCACCAGGATGCACTATGGGAAGAAGGCAAGCCGACGTAGGCAGTGTGATGCTTTGGGCAATGTTCAGCTGGGAAACCTTGGGTCTTACCTTGGGTTACTTTGACACATACCACATACAAGCATTGTTGCAGACCATGTACAGACTTTAATGGAAACAGTATTCCATGATGGCATGCCTTTCAGCAGGATAATGCACCCTGCCACAATGCAAACATGGTTTAGCAATGGTTTAAGGAACACAAGTTCAAGGGCTGTTAAGGTGGCAAAAAAGGGACCTACTGCAGGTAGAGGCAAGTGTCACTGGTCAATGGCACTGACTGGAGAATGAAGCTAACATGTTTTTTCACCCGAAGCACCCGGAGGAAAACCATGCAGACAAGGGAAGAACATGCAAACTCCACACAAAAAGGCCGGGACTACCAGGGTTCTAACCCTGGGACTTTCTTGTTGTGAGGCCACAGTGCTATCCACTGGGCCAGTGGTTAGGCAGGTTGTCATAATGTTATGGCTGAAATGTTGTACTAGATCTTCTCCACTAATTAAGAGGGGGAGGAACACCACTTGTATATTATCTTTTGTATGCTTTCTATTGTAAACAAGGTTTGTGTATTGGATGTGACAAATCTAAAATCGAGATGCTATGAGGTTCCAAAACAAATTTTTCTTAGTTTGCTAAAAATAAACTCAGAAAATTAGGATGTGTGCAGTAGTGCAATGTTACCCATTACTCTACTACTACTAGCTTTACTCTTAAAAGGCTCATATTGTCCAAGATTATAGCTACAAATAAAACTAGTCTCAAAATGAAATTAAAGTAAATAAAAAAATAAACAAAAATAAAAAATAAAATGCACTTGATTTAAAATATTTATGATTTAAATGATAAAATAGATTACAAAATGTAATCTTTGGATAACAATAGCGGTGAGCACTTAATTGCTAAATACATGACCCAACACTAATGAATAAAGTAGTTCTTGATTTTATAGGATATAATAGACTAAAGTGATTATCAAAACTGCACTAGGCAACAAAACATAAAACCTAACCGTTTTATGATTGAGAACCATGTATACAATTAGCTCTATGCCGTGATGTTTAATTTTTTTTTAAGCATAAACCATAAGCTGAAAAGATGGTTATACCCTTGTACTGCATATTCATGTTGAATTATCACAAATAACTACAAAATGTACTACTGATAAAATAAACACCTAATATTAGTAATTTTATTAACTATTATACAGTAATACATGTACATATTAAGTTCCAATTTATATGGATAAGGTTAAAGAGAGAACCATGTTTATTGTGCAAGATACAAAATTAGTGAGCATTTGATCCCAGTAGGTTAATTCAGGAAAGTACTCAAACCTCAGCCACTATACACTACTATATTCAGAAAAAAAGTATTACTTTAAGGGGAAAATACTGCTGAATTATCACTTTATTTACCAATTTTGCTTGACTGACATGTACAGACTGGGAGGAAAACAAAATAAGCCAATCAATAGGAAAAAATGGCATTTACTCATTTAATGTAATTTAATGGTTAAAAAAATATTTCTTCACGCAGAGACAAGTTCCTCCATGCCGAGCAGAAAAGTAACCCAAACGACAGCCACCATTTTCACACTGAAATGATGACAATTGGATCACTAGAAGATGAGGTACATGTTTTTGAGGAGGAAAAAAAAAGGCACAATTTACAATCAATCATGCCCCAAATTCACAATAATAATAATATTATTATTATTATAATACAATATCAATAACATGATAAAAAAAACAAAAACAAAGGACAAAATAAAGAAAAAATATAAAGAAGAGTTATTTTATTATACAAGCTTGCATGGCGAGTCTATCGGACCACGAGGCAGGACACACACAGTTTGGAGGGCCCTATGCAGTCGTCGTGGCAGAAGGCACCACAGCCCTGGCACATGATCATGGCCTTGAGGCGGCACGAGCATTTGAGCGTCACCTCCTCAGCGGCACTATCTGCGAACGCTTGGATGCTGAGCGAGGCGCTCTGCCGCGGCCTCAGCTGCAGCACACCATCCGCCAGGCTGCGCGAGAAGCCGCTGCTGCCATCCATCACCGACACGTTGGCTGTGTAGCTCAGGCCCCCTGCCGATCCACCGGGCCCCGCCCCCTTGGGCAGCTTGCCATACAGCTGGAAGCTGGGTAGCGAGGAGGGGGGGCTAGTGGAGGAGGAGGAGAAGGGGGCTTTGCAGTGCTCCTTCTTGGCCATGCGGGCCAAGGCCATTTCCATGTTCAGCAGGCCCTCCATGGCCCCCCCGCCTAGGTAACTGTTCACCGAGGCCGCAGGCTCCTTCTTGGTGATGGGGGGAAGGCATTTGGCCAGAGCCTGGCACGAGGGCCGAGCGTTCATCTCACTCTTCACGGTGGCGGGGGACTGCTGCCAGCTGACCTTGATGGAGGGAACCACTTCTGGGGGGCAGGGATCAGCGTGCGGCGGTGACGGCCCGCTGGGGTTGGTGCGGCTCAGCAGCTGGGAGCGTTCAGGCGCGGCCGCAAGCGGGAGCTGGGTGCCACCGGAGCCCTTCACCAGCAGCACAGAATCGCCACACACTGAGGCCTGGGAGGAGGAGCAGGAGGGGGGAGGCAGGGAGGTGATGACGGGGACCTGCCCCCCTACGGCCTGAGGGAAGGAGTAGTGGTGGGCGCCGCTGGCTGCCTCCATCACACAGGACACGGTGCGGCCCTGGGGGCCATGTGACGCCGACTCAGAGGTGGGGAGCTCTGCCGTGCTCTCCTGGGAAGCCCTGAGTTGGGGGACTGGGCTGATCTCCAGCCTATTGGCTGAGTGGGCCTGGGGCAGCACCTTCTCCAGGGACAGGCTGCCCTGCAGCAGCTGTGTCACCAGGGGGTTGTTGGCCTCCACCAGGGAGACAGGCCTCCTGGGGGGGGCGGGGGGGCCCTTCACGCCACCACTACACTCCTCTTCAGTGGAGGCCACAGTGGGGCCCCTGGGGGCGTGCGCGGGAGCCAGGGGGAGGGGCTGGGGCTCGGGCTCATGGGGGCGGCCCAGGCCGTTGGGGAAGCGGGGTTGGATGACTGTGGGGCCGTGCCGCTGGATGACAGCCTGCTGGTTGGGGGGGCTGCGAATCACTGCCTGCCCGTTCCTCTGGCCTGACAGGCGGTGGTGCCAGTCCTGGCCGGGAGGGCGCCGCTCATCCTCCTGGCTGTCGTTCTCGCAGTCGGAAGCAGTCTCCGTAGAGTCACTGTGGCCCCCCGCCTCATCCTGCTGTTGGCGAGCGAGGGAAGGGGGCCCCTGGGGGCCCAGGTGCTTCGAGGCATGCTGGATGACGCTCTCTGACGTCCAGGGCTGGGAGGAGGAGGAGCCACAGCGGCTCTGGACCAAGTCCACGCCCTGCGCCCCGAATCTGGGCAGGCAGTCTGGGATGGACGTAGGGGCCAGTTCGCTGACGTGCTCCGCCATCAGCGGGGTGGGCGGGGGCGGTGTGGCACATGCAGACTCAGGCTCAGGCACCGGGGAGGGGGGCGTGTCCGGCAGGGGGGAGATGGAGGAGGGCTTTACCTGGGGAAGCAGTAGTTGTGCTCCAGACGGATGAGAGCCTGCAGACGCATCCTGGTCCTCCATGCCAACACCTCCTCCTGGCTCGACAGGTCCTGGGTGCTCTCGTGCTCGTCGGCCACTGCAGCGATCCGGTAGCCCAGCAGCAGGCCGCAGCCCCCCGCCGCCCGGCCCCGCCCCGTCGCCAGTGGCTGCAACAGCAGCAGCGGCTTCGCGCTGGGCCCGGGCCTGCTGGGCGCGGGCCTTGATGTCCGCCAGTGTGCGCGCTCCCCCTGTGCCCGTCCGCCGCGACCCCTCGCCGGGGGGCACGATGCGTGGGCAGATCTGGTAGGTGGGGGTCCCTTTGACCCAGGGTGGTTTGATCCTGGACAGTTGAATCTGCACAAAGACACAAACATCATGTGCTATTATCATCAATGTTCCAAGCAGCAGTGCTGCAGAGCCCTATTACAGTTTTCCATTTATTCCTGCAACCTTTTCCTAGATTTCACACTGCTTTCTAACTGATAGAGAGAGGCATGTGACAAACAGTCTCACCATTGGGTCAAAGATGCAATGTTCAGACTCACAACTTTATCCCCGATTGTCATATACATACATACATTCATTCATTCATTCAAACCAATCAGGGCCAAAGTTGTGAGTCTGAACATTGCACCTTTGATATATATAACATAATCCTACCTCCAGGCACTCTTACCCTGATGGGCGGGACCTTGGGCTCTTCTGCTGTCGGCTGCGGCTTCTCCGAACGGACACTGTCAATTGTGGTACGAAAGGACTGACACTCATCCAACCGCGGCCTCTTTTCGGGGAAGCTGGAGGTGGCCTGAGTCTCATCTGGCCTCCTCTTCTGCTCTTTTGGCTGGCCGGCATGCACCGGGGTGGGAGCGGGGCTCGCCGAGGGGCTGCTCTCGCGGCTGCTGGTGGTCGTTCCCCCGGTGACGGATGTGACTACAGATGCCATGTCATCCAAGGGGTCGGCGGCGATGGCGGTGCTGGAGGAGGCAGTGGAGGTAGTAGAGGAGGAGGAGGAGGATGATGATGATGATGATGATGATGAGTCCAGGGCCGCTGCAAAACCTCCCTGGGTGTCAGAGGGTGAGGACGGGGAGGAGGCGGGGGAGGAGGAGGAGGATGAGGAAGACGAAGACGGGGAGGAGGTGGAGGCCAGGGCAGGCGCCTGCTCGTCGGGTAGCAGCCGGGCGGCTACCTCCGGCTCATCATTGGCGCTGGTGGAGGCCGGGCTAGGGCTGGGGCTGCGGATGGGGCTGGGGCTGGGGATGGGGATGGGCGTGTCCATAATGGCTGCAAAGCTGGCAGGGTCTGGGGCAGGAGAAGGCTCTGGCTCCGGCTCCAGGGAGGCACACTCTGCAGGGAGCTCCAGGCCCGACTCGGCCTGCAGCACTACCTCATCCTGCACTCTGCAGGGAGAGGCCAGGGGGGAGGCCACCATAACCTCGGGGGACTGGACGCTGGGCGCAGCCTTGGCCATGGAGCGGCGAGCCCTGCGTCGCAGGTCCACTCGCGTGCGCCTCCTCATTCTTCCGTCCCGCCGCCGGCCCACACTGCGCCGCTGCTGCTTGGGGGGCCCAGTCACCGCTGCCACGTCCGCCACACCGCCCACAGTTAGCTGGAGAGACTCCTCTGGCGTCAGGCCAGACCTGGAACACACACACAGTATTAGCAGTGCAGCGCAGACAGAGAATACATGCACACGAAACATTCTCCATCAGAGGCGGTACAGCTTTTTGAGGGCTGACGACCCTTACATACTGGATGCGTAATTCTGTGCCTTTCACAGGTATTCCATTAATTTCCTATGGAGCGCAGCGTACCGCTTGCAACATTGCGTTGCCTATTTGGTACGTATGTAATACGCACGCGCTGAAAAAAATCCAGCGCATGCAGAAACTTGACCTGGCTGTACCTAAAATAAAGCTGTGGTTAATTTTGTTATACTATACACTATACTGGTGTAGCGTCACCTTGGATAAGAGAATCTGCTGTGTACTGTATTTTCTACACTAGTCATTTTTTGGGGTGATGTATCATTTTAGGCACACGCTTTCTAGACATTCTTTCAGAGCAAGTTGTCTTACTTTTGACCGTGATACTCTTCAAAGAACTTCTCCTTCCATGGCTCCACCTTCTTCTCCTTCTCCATCTCCTGCCGGAAACGCACCTGCATCTCGTGGGTGAACTCCCCTGAAAGTTTTGGAGGACATAACATACACACACTCTAACAACATCAAGTAGGCCAGTAAAATGCACTCATAACCCCCCCCCCCCCTCCCCTTCCCCGCCCCAGATGTATGGTATATCTGTCAAGCTGTGCCCAGGATAAAACATTAGAGCCATCCACTCACCCTCCGCTAGGCGCTCTTTCCAGCTCTGAGAGGCATGGGTGAAGAACTCATTGTTGAGGGCTGAGCTACTGAGACGGGCCATACCATCTGGTCCTACCTGCAGGGGGAACAGGGGCAATAGGGTTTAGGTCTGGAGACATGCTTGGCCAGTCCATCACCTTTACCCTAAGCTTCTTTAGCAAGGCAGTGGTC
>JAODOY010003402.1:0-10175 GCA_025399855.1 Forbesichthys papilliferus
TCTCCACACTGGCCTGGGAACGCCTCGGGATCCCCCAGTCAGAGCTTTTCAATGTGGCTCGGGAAAGGGAGGTTTGGTGTCCTCTGCTGGAGCGGCTGCCCCCGCGACCCGACCATAGATAAGTGGATGAAGATGGATGGATATTAAAGAAGAGATGTATTTTCCTAACCAGGTGTGTCCCAGGTGTAAGGCGTCAGTGAGGCATGAGGGTTATTTAGAGAGATTATGATGGAAAACAACCTGAGTTTCTAGCAGCAGAGAGCTTTAGTCCGCTACGCTCTAAGGGGAATGGAACTAGCAGCCTTACAAACTCCTGCCCGTTGTCGTTGATGAAGAACTCCTGCAGCTTGGTGGTCCAGTCGTGGCGTCTCCTGAGCGCGCCGTGCGGAGGAGAGGGCTGGCACATGTAACATCGCCAGGGGTCAAGGTGGCGGGCGCTCTCCGCCACGCCCGCACCAACTAAGATGTCTAGGCAGTCCACACAGAAGCACCTGGCACACACACACACACACGCACACTTTATATATACGATCTGCCATAGCAATGCTAATGTGCGGTGCCCCTGCAAACATAACAGAAACACTGCAGATCTGGTAACAAGCATCTTTCCTCTCTTTTGAGGTTCATGTATTTTGTACATGGTCCGTTTTACAAATAAATTTAGTAAAATAAAAAATGTATACTGAGATTTAGAGGATCAATACAATATATCGTATTGCAGGGCTGTTCAACTCCGGTCCTGGAGGGCCCTGCATGTTTTACTCCTCTCTCTGCTCCAACACACCTGACTCAAGGTTGTTAGAAGCCCGATAACAACCTTGAATCAGGCGTGTGTATACCGTGTGTGTGTGTGTGTGTGTATATACTGTATGTGTGTGTGTGTGTACATACTGTGTGTGTGTGTGTGTGTGTGTATGTATATACTGTATGTGTGTGTGTGTGTACATACTGTGTGTGTGTGCGTGTGTGTGTGTGTGTGTATGTATACTGTGTGTGTGTACCTGCAGCAGTTAGTGTTGCCACACAGCAGTACCTCCCTGCCTCCACAGCACACGGTGCAGTAGGACTGGTAGCCATCATCATCATACATGTAGGAGATCTCCAGGTACACGTCCTGCACACACACACATTATGTACACACATTATAGACACACACACTTTATACACACATTATACACACACACATTATGTACACACTATATACACACATTATATACACACACACACATTATATACACACATTATACACACACACACACACACTATATACACACATTATGTACACACATTATAGACACACACACTTTATACACACATTATACACACACACATTATACACACACACACACACTATATACACACATTATCTATACACACACACATTATATACACACACACACATATACACACACACATTATACACACACACATATACACACACACATTATATACACATTATACACACACAGTATATACACACACACATTATATACACACACACACATTATACACACACACTATATACACACACACACACTATATACACACGTTATACACACACACACACTACATACACACATTATACACACACACACACATTATACACACACACACACACACTACATACACACATTATACACACACACACATTATACAAACACACACTACATACACACATTATGCACACACACACGCACACACACACACATTATATAGACAAACACACACTATATACACTATATATACACACACATACACACATTATACACACACACACACACACATTATACACACACACATTATATAGACAAACACACACTATATACACTATATATACACACACACACACACACACACCTTGCAGCCTTCACACAGGCCTCCTTCAAACAGCGGGTGGAAGGTTGCTGCCATCGTCTTCCCACAGGACAGGCAGAATTCTGGCAACACACACACAAGGTAAATATAGTGCATGACACACACACACGTGCATGTTAGTGATGCTGATGGCCAGGCGTCATTACCTTCAATACTTCGTTTATTCTTCAGTACTTCATTCACCATTTGCTCTACACAGGAGAGAGCAAGTCCTTCACTGGTACAACATCTGCTTGTCAGGCTGAGTATTCACTTTCTAGTTGCCCATGTCTTTTAAATATAACCCAGCCAGCCAGACACATTATGTTATCCCAAACAAATACTACAGCCCTAAACTGTGTTACTCCTTAGCTGTGTGTGTGCGTGATATGTGCGTGGAAGCAGCTAGAGGCAAGATGATATGGTCTGTCCTGTGCCAACAGGCTGGTTGTTATGACAACCCCCTTGCAGGAAACGCCAGTCACGTCCACCTACTTGCTCAGGCCTGATTACAAATGTGACCTCTGACCCACCTCGGCTGAAGGTCTCCTCGGGGGTGGACTTGCTCTTACAGAGACTGACCCGCGGTCTCTTGGCGCTGGGGAAATACTGTGGCAGAGAGACGTCCAGAACCTGGGGGTCCAAAAGACTGCTCTCTGCACACACACACACACACACACACACACACACACACACACACGTACACACACATACACAAACACACACTAAACTGTCACATCTGCAGTGACAACCTCAATGAAATAAGTTGTTCATTTCAACATTCAAGGTCAAAGCAAACATGTTCGCCACGAACATTCGCCAATTCTGAAATCACCTCATCATTTTGCTGCTGGTTCAAATATCTACCGGTCTACGGAATGGATTTGGTCTATGGAATATGTCGCTGAAACCTGAGATGACTAGAGTAAGTTGACATTGTGCCCTTTTTTTAATGATAACAATGTTTGCCTATACGATCTCCCAAACATATGAACTGCGTCATTTTCATCAATACAATACTGGATTTGAAGTTACTGCTCCGTCTGGACTAAATCATGGTCGCTGGTGTCGGGCACATCAATATGTATTTCACAACCAACCTTTACCACGACGTGTGTTGGATGCTTGTCTTGACTATAAACTGGTCTAGTCCTTGGATTAGGCCTGTATAGTCGGCCACCCTTGGCTTCTCTTCTCTGCCCTTAAAATAACAATAATATCGTTTATCGCCATTATTTCTTGGACAAATAATCGTCCAACAAGTTATCGTGGCAGGCCACTCCTACAGTAAACACACACAGCCCAGTAATCTAAGGACGTAGTGATGATGAACACAGCACATGATAGCAACGATATCGGAGAACTACAGACTTAATTACTAGTCAGTTGTCTGGTGCTCTTCATGCCCATATAGTTCTGTGGTTCTACCTCGCCTAAACATCGGCGCCAAGCCACCAATAAATCAAACAACCCAGCTACACACCGCGCTTTCATTCAGTAAGCTAATAGCTCTCTCACTTCACCTGTTGAGTGGCTGATTTGTGTGTCAAGCCTCTTTTACAGCGTAACGTTACAATAACTAACATCTCTTCTCTGTGCAAGTTTATTGTTCTGCTTGTTGTGGTTTAGGGTCATTCTTGTTTGTCTGCACTTGTAGAGTAGTGCTGGGCTGCTCTGTTGGAACTCACATCATCCTTACAGCTAATAGTTTAGATGTTATGCTATAGGAAACGTTAGCTTGGTGAATCACAGAGCCCTTTAATAAACGTCAGCAAAATAGCCTAATTGCCAACAATGTAAGACATGGATGGGCTCAAAGTTTAATGTTTTGAATATGCATTAAGTTTAGAGAAAGAGTTTAGTGAATATAAATCTTTCTGCAACACAGGCTATGAGCTATTAAAAGTGCAAGGGGTTCTAAATTAAGTAAAATGTATTACTGTATCACTGATGTGAATATTTAGTGCCATATTTAGAGGTCACTGCTCCACACAAAAGACAGGATGAGGACAGAAGGGTAACTTATCATGCGTGTGTGTTTTGACTTGGGATAGTATTCATTGAGAAGTTGATCTACAGGAGGAAGCAATACTCAATGCAGAGAGCCTTTAGGCCGACTGCATTCTATTCAGTTACAGTGTGTTCTCCTAGCCATAAAGACACCTCCACTCACCATAAGTTGATGCAGAAAAGGCACAAAGTGGTCCTTTGAAATGCACCAGAATGCAGGAAATTGTAGCGTGTTGATGCCATATTTGACACTCAAACATTCCTGGGAAAGGACCCCCCCGAACATGAATCCCCCTCCAACATAGAAGCAAAACATTCCGACCACCAGCGCAGGCATGCAGCACCACCCAGGTACAAACTCCCCCACTGCGTACACACTCCCAGAGGAACCACTGCACACTACTTATTATGTTTGTGTTTATTACAGTAATATCTCATGTCCTCTTCCCCTCCACTCCAGTGTTGTGTGTGCGGTCAGGGGAGCGTCTCACCAGTGTTGGCTATGGGTTTGAGTCCCTGTTCTCCCTTGGGCAGGAAGCCCCCATTGGCCCAGTCCAGCATGGGCTTGACCTGCTCCTCAGGGCTGTCTGAGGAGCAGGGGGGGAACGTCTTCTCCGCACGCACACTGGCCATCTGAGACACACACACACACATGCAGGGGGGAGACAGGCTGTCAATCACGTCTCCACACACACACAAACATGCAGGTTGGAGACAGGCTGTCATCGGTCATGTGACCACACAAGGCTGATATCTCTGAGTAAACAAACAGCACATGAGCACATTCCTCCAGAGACGAACAGAAAGAAAGATACAAAGATTAGAGTAGTTGACCCACAGGCTAAGACAAGCCTGCTGCGCCTGCCTGCCTGCCTGTCTGCCTGCCTGCCTGTCTGCCTGCCTGCCTGTCTGCCTGTCTGTCTGCCTGCCTGCCTGTCTGCCTGCCTGTCTGTCTGCTACGCCTGCTTGCCTGCCTGCCTGTCTGTCTGTCTGCCTGCCTGCCTGTCTGCCTGCCTGCCTGTCTGCCTGTCTGTCTGCCTGCCTGTCTGCCTGTCTGCCTGTCTGCCTGCCTGTCTGCCTGTCAATATCCGTAGAATTTGACAAGGGATCACATAAGAGAGAACTTTGTATGTTTACCATTTTAGCCATGAGAGCTACAACGTTTGCAGCACATAAGCTAACTCATTCGCAGCTTTAGGCTATTTGTTTTGTATTTTGTTGTTTAATGTTTCACTTTGAGCACATATCAAATGGTTGTTTGATTTTTCCAAGACTCCGAAGAGGTTTTGTGAATGTAGTGTGTCATTTTGGATTTGTATTAACAGTTTAAAGAAAATGGATGAAGGTGTCAAAAAGGTCTTAAGGCCTTTTCACATGGGAAGCAGCATCCCACTCTCCGTCCCGCACCCTCCAGCCCGCCTCTTATGTGAAAGGCAAAGCTACTGCCCAGAGTCGCGGAAGCGTTGCATCTGAGGTAACCACGTGAACAGAACAGTAAACAAACCATGTAAATAAACAATCCCACTAAGAACCTGTCAGTTGGTTCGGCTGATTGCTGATTGCTATCTTACAAGCCTACAAGTCAAGAAGGTAAATGTGTAAATTCGTGTCCCACCTCAATAGTTAAAATATATTTGATCTTGGCAGTTCCTTCCTCCCAACCCTATCTTATCTTTAGCAATGAAACACTGTAAAGTGGACTAACTGGTGTGAAATAAGAACTGGACAGTTGAGTACCTCCAGAGCCTGGAAGATTGCCCTGCGATATGAAGCCAGCTTGGCGTAGGAGGCCTGGTTGAAGAACTTTGGGAATGCTGTAATGGAGTCTAGTTTATCGGCTGAGACCTGGAGAGGAGAGCAACATCATGACAGTGAGACCAATACAAAGTGTCGACACCATGACATCACCATGACAACACCATGTCTCTCCTCTCTTGCCCACCTCGGAGAACTTGCCGTCCCCGAACCACTGCAGCCACCTCATGCCCGGGGACGCCTGGCGCTTGCCGGTGGCCCGCCAGGTCACCACCATGCCCGGCCACCAGGAGAAGCCCTTGATCTTGCCCCATACCAGCTCCCCGACGCCAAAGCCTTTGTTGTCCTGGGGACGCATGAAGGAGGTCATGGGGGGGTCAGAGGAGGGTCAATGGGAGGTCACAGGGAGGTCAACGGGAGGTGAAAGGAGGGTCAAAATAAGGTCAAAAGAGGGTCAAGGGAAGGTCAATGGAGGTCACAATGAAAGTGTGTTTTGTGATGTAAAATGCTTTGTATTAATGCATTTATACACAGCTGCTTAAACGTTAAACTTTCTTTGAATTCTCTTTCTCCTGAAAGAGAAGTAAAGCTTGTTATTGTTGTAAAGGCAGGGGTGCATTAAAGACTCTATCAGATAATCCGCTAGGCTTAGATATACTGAGAGATCCTCCATTTAGCTGTGTCACTGAGTTCACACACACACACACAGGGACATGTTTCTAAAAAACACATCACTACATTGCGGATGATTCTATCCGCAGTAGAAAACAAAGTGAGCCGATACCATGCGGTGAAAAGCTCCATGTGTGGTAACCTGTGCTGTCTGCTCCCTCAGACACGATCTTACCTCATGTAGGAACAGGCTACATTACTACAGTGCTAGCTAGGGCTGAACGATTAATCTCTTCCAAACCGAAATAGCAATTTGAAAAATGCGATTAGCGAATGTCAAAGCATGCTATTCATATGCGCACCTGTCAAGTTGTTTTGTAGCGTTGTATCTGCATGCCGGCCTCCTTGTTTGAGGGTAATTCTAACTGATCAGCACAGTGCTCCTCTAGGTCTACCAGACATGCTCTGAAACACAGGACGACTATTTGTCTATGGTACGTAGCCTGGCTACACGGCACGCCCACCAATGTGAAACACACGAAAACACATTCATGGCATTTGGTAATGCTCCATAACATGTTTTGAACTTAAATATTGACCTGATAAAATCAGCTAAATCTAAAGCCATGGTTCTTAGCAGGAAACCGACAGAGTGCCTACTCCGGGTAGGGAATGAGTCCTTACCCCAAGTGAAGGAGTTCAGGTACCTCAGGGTCTTGTTCGCGAGTGAGGGAACATTGGAGCGAGAGATCGGCCGGAGAATCGGAGCAGTGGGAGCGGTATTACAATCTTGCTTTACCGCACCGTTGTGACGAAAAGAGAGCTGAGACGGAAGGCAAAGCTCTCTCAAGAAGCCTGGGGGAAGACCCAGGACTAGGTGGAGAGATTATATCTCCATATTGGCTTGGGAACGCCTCGGGATCCCCCAGTAAGAGCTGGATAATGTGGCTTGGGAAAGGGAAGTGTGGGGTTCCCTGTTGGAGCTGCCTACAGATAAGCGGATGAAGATGGATGGATAAAAAAAAAAAAAAATCGCAAATCAAATTGCAACCGCAATACCTGTCCAAAAAAATCGCAATTAGATTTTTTTCAAAAATTGTTCAGCCCTAGTACTAACTTGATCTGCCTGTCACACATACCTGCAAACTTAGAAGGGATAAAAAAGGTCACATGTTTGAGAACCAAATCCTTGTAGGGGGGTCTGTGGGCATTCTCCCCAGATTTGTGAAGTAAACAAAGCATTCTGATGTATTTTAAGAAGAAAATAAAGGGAAAAGACAGGATTTGCTTCAGGCAAAAAACACATTTATTGACACTACTTACAGTAACGTATTTACTTGAAATCATAAAATTAAAAAGTTTCAGTTATATTTCGGTGTAGGCTGTGTGCAGCCTATGATTGTAAGTAATTACATTCTAACATGTCTCGATTGTATATTGATTATTTATCTACAACTAGGAGCAAATACTTCTGCTGAAATTACACGCCCATATAGCTAAAACTAAACTGGTGGTGGTAACTCCGTAGTCTTGCCGTAACAGTCAATGACCAAAGTGTTCATCCTACGACGCCAAAGGCTTTCCAACGCTTTGAAAATTGACGAGAAAGTTAATTGACCAAGCTGCAGTTTTTGACGAGTTGTGAATGAGAACGTGTTGTTCTGAAACGTCTATGGTCTCACTTGCTCCAGCCTATAGGAAATTGTGCTACCCCAACAAAAAAAAAAAACATCTACGGATCTACACGATCAATGACATATTTTGATTTGAAACAATGATTTTTGCCGAAAAGCGACTAGTTTGCAGATATGGTCACAGCAAAGCTGCTCTATAAATAATGTGTTTTATTATTATTGTTGATATTGTTAATTATTATTGTTGACCCACCTTGTACTCCCCGGAGGCCTCTGAGATGGAAGAGGCCCCTGAGCTCTGGGCAGAGTCCTTGGAGTCCTGCTCCATTAGGTCCAGGCTGGGACCCTCCATGATTCCCCTAGTCACCACCAAGTGGCCCTGCTGGAGGGAGAGAGGGGGAGAGAGAGAGAGAGAGAGAGAGAGAGAGAGAGAGAGAGAGAGAGAGAGAGAGAGATTTGTGGAGGTATGTATGTATGTGTGTATATATATATATATATATATATATATATATAGTAGATAGATAGATAGATAGATAGATAGATAGAGGTATAGATAGATAGATAGATAGATAGATAGATAGATAGATAGATAGAGGTATAGATATATAGATAGATAGATAGATAGATAGATAGATAGATAGATGGAGAGACCAAATTAGTCAACTGTAGTCCTGTTAGCTACATTACAAAAAAAGAGAATAACCTGCCTGTTACACAATCACACACACACACACGCACGCACACACACACACACACACACGCGCACACACACACACACACACACACAGCACCCTTATACAAGTGTGCACGTGGAGCTATGTGACGTGTTATAACAGTCCTAGATCGCCCTCATAGAGGAACATATCTTCTTCTACCATGCATAACGAGGAATGAGTGTGTTTGTGTGTGCGTGTGTGCATGTGTGTGTGTGTGTGCATGTGTGTGCGTGTGTGCATGTGTGTGCATGTGTGTGTACTAGCTTGTGTCTGCGGGGCTTAGTGTGTGTGTGTGTGTGTGTGTGTGTGTGTGTGCGTGTGTGTGCGTGTGTGTACCAGCTTGTGTCTGCGGGGCTTAGTGTGTGTGTGAGGCATCAGCCCGGCCTGGTAGATGGTTCTGGGTCGAGGAGTTTGCCTCAACTGGCACCCTTCCTTGTCCTGCATGTGCACACACACACACACACATGCACGCAGACACACACACACACACACGCACACACACAGTCAAATTTAAGTGGTCACATTTGTCGATATTATAAGTGTGTGTGTGCGTGTGTGCGCACCTCTCCATAGGGGGTCTCCCAGCTGTTCTCCTCCTCCAAACTCTTCCTTGTCCTCTTCCTGCTTCCCGGACACTGGTCGCCGTGGTTACCATCTAGCCAGAGACACCATTTAAAGATACAGTCAGTCATTATGCTGCTGCTGAGCTGACCCTTCCAAACAAAAGCACCTTGCTGTGTGAGTGTACCCTGAGGGGAGGCAGCGTCTCCATGCTGTTTGGGGCTGAAGGGGGAGGGGGGCTCTGCCGTCAGCGGGCTGTTCTCATTGGTCAGCTCCACACCACTGTCGTTCTCAGAGAGGCCCTCTGCAGGGAGGGGGGCGCTGTTCACCACCGCCTGGGGGGGAAGGTGAGACCATGAGACCATGTGACCATGAGACCATGTGACCATGAGACCATGAGACCATGTGTCAATGTGACCATGTGACCATGTAACCATGTGACCATGTGACCATGAGACCATGAGACCATGAGACCATGAGACCATGTGTCAATGTGACCATGTGACCATGTAACCATGTGACCATGTGACCATGAGATGACCTCACATGGTCGCATGTAACAGGGGTTAATGTGTGCGGCTAGGAGAAAGGCGAGCATACAATTGACGGGTATTTCCACGTTGGTACGCTACTGTATTTGGTGGCACTCAATTATGGCAATATAGAATATATAAAATATATAAAATAGGCACACCTTATTTACTGAATCTACAGGAACAGCTGTTACAGAGAGATTCACAACCCATACCCTTAAACGGAGAATCTCTCTATCTCTCTGTCTCTATCCATCTCTCTCTGTCTCTCTCTCGAAGAGTGAAATCTCTGTTTGTCGCAGTAACATTGGCAAAGATGTAGATAAAAACATCCACCCAAGGTGAGGTAAACAAATACTTTAATTAATTTTAACTACCGCAGATTTTTGAAGGGTCATAAATCTAGAGAAGCGCGACTCAAATCATTACAACACATCACAACACATTGCACACATTACAATCAACACATTACAACACATCACAACACATTGCACACATTA
>JAODOY010003403.1:0-11546 GCA_025399855.1 Forbesichthys papilliferus
TATATGAGTTTCACTTTGTCAATTAAATTAGGCTATTGAAATTTCTTCACTTTTCCACAATTATTAAATTTATTGAAATTCACCTGTATTGTCCCTCTTTCAAAGAGCTTACAGCAAAACACAGAATCACTGCTCACTTAATAAACTAACAAGGTACAAGGTATTTCCTCATATTTCTTTGAGATAAAAATATAAAAATATTTTTCATATTTGTTTGGTAATTTTGTTAAATAAAATGACATGGGACTTTATCATCAATATTTTAATAGATTTTATTAAATATCTGAATTTATGCTTCTGGGAAAGTTATTTTGCCGCAGCAGGGCTCCCAGTCCCAACGGGGCCCCACGCAAATGCATGGTTTGCGTGTTGGGAAACAACACCAGTGGATGTAGCCTAATAGGCCTATTATATCTTATCAACATGTTTATAATTTTGTTTAATTATTATTAATTTAGCCAACATTAGGTCTTCATACATAGCATAGCCCTTTTTTGCTATATGTAGCCTAAATTAAAATTAAATAAATATAATTAACAACATAGCACCAGTAAGCCTACTAGCATGTTGCTATAGGCTAGTATTAGTTACTATGGTGTTACCTTCCTTATAGAGTTCATTAACAAAAAATATAAAGATTGAAAATAAAACATATATAGCCTATCAATATCCAACACAGCTTTACTGAAGACTGAGTTTGAGTAGGATTTCTACTGTTGTTTTTGTTTTGTGCAAATACATTTATTCTTTATTTCTGTTAGTAGAAATAAGGTTCACTATTGCCAGTTATAGATGTTAGTAAGACATTAGTCAACTTTGATGTGTTCCCCACTTCACAATAAAGCTCCCTTTAAACAGTAATACATGTACAGTATGTAACTTATAAATGAATGGTCATACAAATGAGATGCTAAGATACATCAATATGGATGGAGGAAATCAACATAGTAAACAACAGATACTAAGGATGTTAGCTAATTGAGAAGACAAAATAATGCATTTTCCAAATCTGAGCCTTAGCAGTAAAGCTACAAATGTGGGCTCACTATTTGGCAAGCAACAGGCCACCGTTGTCCCTTTTAATCTAATGTGTTATAGCAGTTTATGAATGATTCATTATTTTTTCATAACCTAATTGGTAAATTAATTATAAACCATTCATAACCCCTTTTAGGAGTAGTCTTATTGTAAAGTGTTACCTACACATGGTACTAAAAAGTACACATTACAATACAGACAACACATTATACTAAAATCTACACATTACCCTACTAAGTTACACTTGCCACAATATTTCTGACATGTTTGAAATGATTTCCACCTAATTTAATATGGGCACATGTGCTACTATACTGCATACCTTTAAGTGGCTCTGTACAACACACATCCCTGGTTGCCAAACCATATACAGTACATATACACATATACCGTGTATATCAGTTAGGTTCAAAATATTTAAACAAAAGACAATGGCATTCAACAGTTGAATATTTTTTTCATGTTTTTGTGAATATACTTAGGTTACATTAAAAAAATGTCTATTAGTTGCCACAGTGTATTACTAGTAATATACTGTAGAGAGGAGTGGAAGTGAATGCCACTCTCAGTGTTTGTTTTTATAGCACAGCACATTTAATGTGTTGGACTCTATCTGCCAGCAGAGGGCTTTAAATATTAATCCCTGCTTTCTTTGTGTTGGAAGGAGCTTAAATGTTTCAGTGGTTTGGGTCTGCATGGGATCAGAGAAAACCTGCAGTGGGACAAAGAGAATACAGGAAGAGCAGGCTAACAACCACAACTCTGGTACTGTGTGTTGATCAAGACACTAATTGAATCATAAAAGAGAACAAATAATATGGTAATTTTGCCTGCTTTTATGTTCAGGTCATTAGGTGGTCTGCAACATGCATGCACACGACACATCTACACATCTGTTCCAACAGGGTTCATTGTAGGACAGGATACATACACTCATGCAAACAGGAGAATGTGAACCACCCCTGTCGTCTCCTCAGTGAACAAGGTTGTGTCCTTAAATGACCCCAGTGAACTCTGGGATACTGTTGGGAGGGTTCTGGGATATGCAAGGCGGGAGATTTTCAGTGATACTTGGCCACAGAGCTGAGCAGAACCTCAGCACCTGTGGACCTGGACCGCTGTCAAGAAAGCATTCCTTCCCTTTTCCCTAGTCTGGAAATGTCAAATGGGAAACAGCTGTGGCATTTCCAAGACATAATGTTTGGATGGTGTCTGTATTGCCCATTGTACAGCAAGGCCACACTCCCAGGGTTAGGAGCTCTCCAGTCATATTATGGTTGTACCGTCATTGCTGCCCTAGCAAATAATAAAATGAGGTGGTTTTGGCTAATTTCATACCAAATATCTTAAGAATTTCTTTCCCACCTAACATTTTTCAGTCATCTGTTTAATTTGAGCTGAGTGTGCCCTGCTGCTCTATGTACATAAACATGGTAGATGCTGAGATATTACCCAGAGTGTCTTGTAGTCATGATCATGTGTTGTAGGTCTCTTCTACATGTTTTCATGTGCACACATAGAGACAGGACAGACAGTTTGGTATCTATCTATAGACACATATAACACAACAACAAGCTGTCATTCTGTTTACCCCCGAGGCCTAACTCTCTATATACTCTCATAGAAACATGTATAGCAACTCAAACACACTTTCATATCCATATCATTGCTGTCAAAACCACCTCCATGTGCATTCAATTCTTAATTTATGTTATTTATTCATGGGTTGAGTGATTGCCATGACCCCAGGGTATATAAACCAGGTCAGAACCCCTTGTATGTTCTAAGGATCTGTGAATATTAATCAGAAAAACAGTCCACCGTTCAACATTAAATTATAATTATATCTACATATGAATTACATACATTATAGTTCTTTTACATATCTCAATCCCCCACACAATCACACATACACACACACACACAGAGCTGCGACGATAAAACAGCGTATATCACAGAGACAAACCTTACTTTGTAAAACAACTAAATGAGCACAATAACCTGCTCATTCATATAATAAAATAATATAGGGTATGTTTATATTTTTTACTACACCTTTCTGTAATTGACACATTTTTATTTTCGGTTTATTTTTACTGTTACTACATCATTATTACACATTACCATAGATAACTACTGAGTTCAAATCTGCTGTTGTTATGTTTTATTCCACTGTGGGCTGCTATAATCACACTTTGCAGAGGTTTAGTCCTTCATCACACCAGGCTGATATCAGATCCAAACGCCAGAGCCACCTTGTTCCTGGAAGGAAAACATTTCCATTTCCCAGTCCGGTTTCTTCAGAGCGTTTTTATGTCAGAATCCAGTTCAGCAACTGTCCCCTTCCAAAATGAACGTCTCTGGTGGTAATCGGGCAATTTCCCCTTCCTGTGAAGTTTCTCAGATTGATTTATGGCTGTGAGGGTGGAGGCGGGGGACGGGGGGGGGGGATTGAAGAACAGCTGTGTGCAGCAGAGCGGTGTGCTGTGTGTGTGTGTGTGTGTGTGTGTGTGCGTGTGTGTGTGTGTGTGTTCTGACAAGGAGCGCTTGCTGAATGGACCAGAGAGCCAGCCAGCTATCAGTTAGCCTCATCCAGCAGGCAGGGCAGCCAGCACGGTACTCAGTGTAGCATCCTTACACGTTGCACCTGTATTCAACCAGGTGAAGTGAGACATGAGTCTCTCTCAATTGAGACAACCTGGCCAGGTGGCGAACACTTCATCATAAAGCAGGACATTACAGACGCAATGTTAAGATGACACACAATGACGCAAATGAGAGCATGAATGGTGATTTGATCATACATTTAAATAGAAATGCTTTTTGGCTACTGGCATTTTTGCTTTACTGTAGAAGAAAAATGCACAAAAATACACAAATTATAATTTACTCTGCTGGATACATATATTTTAACATATTAACACAATGTATTATAAAACACCAAATACAAACAAACACATAATATATAACTAGGGTAGATACAAGTACTGTAATGGCAACAGTAACATAATAAAGTAAAAACAACATAACAAAAACACAGTGTGTTCTTTTACACATCGATCCATCCACCCATCTATCTTCTTATGCTTATCCGGAGTCAGGTCTGGGGGGCAGCAGCTCCAGCAAGGGACCCCAAACCTCCCTTTCCCGAGCCACATTAGCAAGCTCTGACTGGGGGATCCCGAGATGTTCCCTGGCCAGTTTGGGGACATAATCTCTCCACCTAGTCCTGGGTCTTCCCCAAGGCCTCCTCCTAGCTAAACGTGCCTGGAACAACTCCCTAGGGAGGCGCCCAGGGAGAATCCTTACTAGATGCCCGTACCACCTCAACTGACTCCTTTCAACGCGAAGGAGTAGCGGCTCTACTCCGAGTTCCTCACAGATAGCTGAGCTTCTCACCCTATCTCCACGGGAGACGGCAGCCACCCTTCTGAGGAAACACATTTCGTCCACTTGTACTCGTAATCTTGTTCTTTCGGTCATGACCCACCCTTCATGACCATAGGTGAGGGTAGGAATGAAAATTGCTTGGTAGATCGAGAGCTTTGCCTTCCGGTTCAGCTCTCATTTCGTCACAATGGTGTGGTAAAGTGCAATACCGCTCCCGCTGCTCCGATTCTCCTGCCAATCTCTCGCTCCAATGTTCCCTCACTCGTGAACAAGACCCCGAGGTACTTGAAGTCCTTCACTTGGGGTAAGGACTCATTCCCTACCCGGAGTAGGCACTCCATTGGTTTCCTGCTGAGAACCATGACCTCAGATTTAGCGGTGCTAATCCTCATCCCAGCCACTTCACACTCGGCTGCAAACCGATCCAGTGAGTGCTGGAGGTCACATACCAGTGATGCCATCAGCACCACATCATCTGCAAAAAGCAGTGATGACATCCTCAGGTCACAGAACTGCAACCCCATCCCCACCACGACTATGCCACGATATCCTGTCCATGAATATCACAAACAGTATTGGTGATAAAGCGCAGCCCTGGCGGAGACCAACCCCCACCTGATACGAGTCCGACTTACTGCCGAGAATCTGTACACAGCCTTTGGACATACAGCGATTGGATTGCCCCTAAAAGGGACCCCCTCACCCCATACTCCTGCAGCACCTCCCACAGTATCTCTTGGGCGACCCGGTCATACGCCTTCTCCAGATCCACAAATAACATGTAGACCGGAAGGGCATACTCCCAGGTCCCCTCCAGGATCCTTGCGAGAGTAAAGAGCTGGTCCGTTGTTCCACGACCAGGACGGAATCCGCATTTCTTTTTCTGGGCCTGCCTCCAGACGATGGCCTCAGGCTTCCTCCGGGCAGGGAAACTCCTTCTCTTTTTAAGTTCTTCATGAGGTTCTTCTGAACCATTCTTAGTCTGGCCCCTCCACTGACACCACTTTGCCTTGGGGTACGCTACCAGGAGCACCAGGTTCCAGACAACACAGCCCTCAGGTTCATAGGGACACCCAAACCTCTCCACCACGATAAGGTGATGGTTCCCGTAGGGGCAAATTGTTTTACATAGTTTTTGTGTGTTCCTATTTGAGGTCAGAAGTGTAAGAACGGCTGAGTTAGTCATCTAATAGACCATGTATTCTGATCAGCCTGTCCACCAGGGTATTCAGCAAGTCAGTCAGAGTAGCCTGCCTGCTTGCCTGCCTGCCTGCTGGGCTGGTGCCAGGCCATACTGCAAGGAACAGGAAGCCACCCAGCAGCTGTCCCGGCCTGCATCTGGCTGCCGAGGTCTCCCGTCAGCGGTTCCTACCACGGCGTGGAAACCAGCACAGGCCTAAAACATGCGGTTGACAGGCCTGGCACGGTGCCAGCTCCACTGAACATGACAACAAGACAAGCTGTGTGGTTTATTGGGCTGGAGAGAGGCACTTTGCTTTGATTTATTGCACTACAAGCTACCATGGAGGAAGAATGGCTTTCTGAGCTGTAACAGAGCTGTGAGGCTACTTAATGGAGTCGTGTAGCAATGCACTGGAACATAAGGGGGCTCCCTGTAGGAATGGAACCACAAACTCTAGTCGTGTTAGCGCACGTGCGCACACACACACACACGCACTCCTTTTTGTTTTTCTGGATTTTCTTACTTTCCTTTTCTTTCTTGTCTTCGCCCGTCTATCTGTCTTTGATTTCTTTCTGTCTTCCTTACCTTCCAGTTTCCTATGCATGTATTTTCTTCTCTTAACCCGGCCTCTGCTCTCCTGTCCGGGTTACATAACGCTATCTCCAAAGCACCCTGCAGTAATGTTTTAATTAGACAGGGCCAGGCAGACAGCATGTCACTGCGTCTGTTCCTGATCGTCTGACTCGCGTCCGGGTGGAAGCCAACCCTGTTTTTCCCCCACAATGCACCAGCTCCGTGCCCTCATATGACTGACGCAGGCAGCCTGAATCACGCTGACTGGCAGCGGGGCCAGCAGGTATACCGTTGGGCTGGCGGGCACGCTGCTCCCACAAAGACGGTGTCGTTGATGAGAGGTTTTTTAGTACTATCCCAAGTAACAAGGCTTCTATAGTTCATCAAGGCAGAGGTTTGGTATTAGGCTAGTATACTGTATGTGGCAGCCTTTCACTACATGTTGTATGCGAAATAAGTTTTCTTTCATATGAAAGCAAGGCAAAGTACACGTTATAATATATAATTGAATGATATTGTGTTCATTCTGTATGTTGATGACTTGAGAAGATGCATACAAATAGACATATGTGCTGCTAAATTAATAATACAAGATAATAACAAAACATATTGGTCAAGGGCTGCATAGACTGTGCCAAAGGGCACGGATGTTATGAATGTTTCATTTTTGTAAGTGTTTTAACGTAGCTTTTATGACATATTGATGAAATCAAAATATGCTTGTTAGCTAACCGCTTATAGATCTGATCTGTCATGTGGCTTCAGTGCCAGAATACCCAACCTGACATCATCTAAAGCCCACCCCCCCCGTCATGATTATTTCTCACTAGACGTATCCGCTTTCTGCTCCATTTGGACTCTCTGCAGATACATTCTGATTCACAATCTGTGCTCTCAGCCCCGAGGGCCCCATATGGCCCTCATAGAGGAGCCTTTTCAGATCTGCTCAGCCACCCGTGAGCAATAAGTGTACAGTACATACAGATTACATTAATAGTGTACATGTACAGAGGCAGTGGGCTTTACAACAGACACCCAATACAAAATGGAAAACGTACTGTATTTAAAGCAAGGCCTTGCCTGAGTAAGACAATGTAGCTGACTTGTGTACGTCATGAATACAGTGCATTGCATGTACACTATTTGGAAGTTAACAAGGCGGGTCATTAGTATTAACAAAGAAAATAGGGATGATAATATCACAGGGAAAGTAACATCCAGTACTCAAAAAAGGATAGAGTGTGTTTTTTGTCTCTCTCTTTCTCTCTCTCTCTCTCTCTCTCTCTCTCTCTCTCTCTCTCTCTCTCTCTCTCTCTCTCTCTCTCTCTCTCTCTCTCTCGGCTCTATTTAACTTGATGTGAAGCAGGGCATTGGCTGTCCAATTAGAGGACTATTAATTTCCTGTAAATATGTGTGTGTGTGTGTGTGTGTGTGTGTGTGTGTGTGTGTGTGTGTGCATACTGACAGAGACCCAGGAGAGGACAGTTACTGTAGACTGAATGATAAAGGGATGGAGGAGTGTTAAAAGGCAGACAAAGGGAGTCACCTTACTGTTGAACACTGTATTTGTGCTGCTATTTCCTTTGGTAACAGCAGGGGAAAATGAGTTTAATAATGAATGTCGTTTGCAAGTTTCTCTACCCACTTGTTAATTGTTTATGCATTTGGGACAGACTTTCTGTCCGCATGTATTATATGTGATTATGAATATTATAATGGTTCTTCCAAATATTGCGTGTCTGATCTCATATACTTTCATATCTTTCTTCACCATCTGCCTTACTGAACTGACTGGTAACTGAACTTCATGTCTGATGGCATCAGGGAGAAACACTATCGGGAGCCGGGACAGAACAGATGGATATCAGGACAGGTTTACAGCAGACATGCTACCAAATTATTTAGCAGTTCCCTGTTTTAAAGAGGAATGGGACGAAACATTTTAACATCTAAAATTGAAATACAATCATTACACCAACCTGTGGACTGTGGAGTAATTAGCAGGGAGGAAAACAGCAGTTTCCCAAAAGTGATATTATATTATTTTATTTTAAATTATTTTGATTTTTTCCCCCCAAAATATGTATATGTAGTATGTGACAGAATAGAATAGGCAGCTATAGAATAATGTGATTAGTGAATTAAAGATCAGATCATCTCCTGTAGGACATTCAGACACCACACGGTATTTATGACAATCCTTATCCAATTAACCTCAGTGGACCGCTATTGTTGCTCTGCTGTCTGGAAAGTCCTGAGCCATGACAGCTAGTCTTCTCATCGTTCCTCTGGGGTCACAGACCAGAGCAGGATGTTTGTCTCAAGGAGTGACAACCTGTGCACAGACTGATATGGAGGTCACAGAAAGTGTACATTTTCTAATATTAATTAGTCTGAACTCTAATCAGACGTTTGCAATGTAATTGGGTTGATTTCAGCACTATCATAGTTCTTAATATGCTAATGTTCATTTGACTTTATTTTCATGTTGCCACTTGTCTGTTTGTCTGTCAGTGTCTGTGTGTGTGCGTGTGTGTGTGTGTGTGTGTGTGCGTGAGTGCGTGTGTGTGTGAGGGGGGGGGGGGGCATGTCTGTGTCTTTGAGGGGAGTCTTGAGAGCTAGAGAGAGAGGGAGAGAGAAGGAGAGAGAGAGACAGACAGACAGTTGTGATGTGTGATCTCTTGCCATAGTTTCTACTGAGCCGGCAATGCATGTGAAACCGTTATGTAAACTATCTAACCGTCATCCTCTCTAATCCCATCAGCATGGCACCAGCTAAAAATAGAACAGCAGAGAGAGTGAAAAAGCGAGAGCCAGGTGGGGGTGCGGTCATAGCATTTGAGATGGGGCACTGATTGGTTATTTACCAATTTGTGTCCGTCTGAAGTTCTGTTTTGAGCCAATGGCTGAGGTGACACTGTTGAAATGTACATCATGGTATCATGAAAACCTCCATGTTTATAATACATTATATTATAGAAAATGTTAACAAGGAATTAATGTACAGTAACACTAACTCTCTATTGATATTTTGATAATATCTATAGTGCTGGCACTTAAACACAATTAGCCGTTTGGATTGTATACTGCTATAAAACAAGCAAGAAAGACAAAAGCAAATTCCTGCTAAAATTTAAAGCGATAGGCAAGGGAAATCATTTTAGTCTTAACATGTCATTAAAGGATATAGAGGCTTAATATTAACATCAACAAACTATGAAAATCAACTTCCATTTGAATCGCAAACATATTCCCTATATTTATTTTACTTTGTATGTCTGGCGACTTTCTGGGTGGTTAACTCAAGCGTGGGGACGTCATTTATGTAACCTTTGTTTTTTGTTGTCGAAAAGTCTTTATAGTATTGCCCACCATTTAACGTTTTTGACACTATTATAAAAATGTTTTATTAAAAAAATGTTAATGTTCCGAATGGCACATTAATACATTACTTGATTATTATGTGTAATTTTGTTCATTTATACTCTTCATCACAACAACTAAAAATTGATTCACTACTTTGCTAAAACAGGACTGTGTTTGACTGTACCTCTCCAAACCCTTCTCTGATGAGATTCGAGGCCAACAGCGAGTACCTTAGTCCTGTTTCCCTCACTGCGTGGGATTGAGTTCATAGGTTTATTGTAAACAGATGCTAAGCCTTTGCATGAAGGCTCAGCCAAACTCTGCGGCCTCATTGCAACCTTCTGAAACCCTTCCTGCCTCACAACCCAACCTGTCCCGGCCTCCTAAGGTGTATCCAGTAACAGCCTGGACCCACGCCAACAGTCTCTAATACACACAGGAATGTCTGCATGTTTCATTGAGCAGCAGCACTGACTGGGTGATCTGTCTGGGTGGATGTACTAGCATTGGGTCTAACAGGAACTAACCACAAGCAGAGCTACATGGACCAAGTTGTAGCCAAACAAGCAATAATCCTCCATTGGGCATTGAGCAATGTTATTGTTGCTTTTCAAGTACTTGTTCAGAAAGTGGACAGCTTGTATAGTATAATATCGTGGTTTAAGCTACTCGCATGTTTGGCGGTATGCAGAATCCACTATTAAACAATAATATAATATCTCTCAACTACAAAGTAACTTATAATCAGCAAATGCTTATGACACATGCTAAAATGTATAATGTATATTGTATGGTCAGTTTAGTTATGAAACATCACGTCATTATTATTTGACCCGGTCACATGAGCAGGCATTCAGTCAGTCAGTCAATAAGCCATGTAGTTATGTAATTGCAAAAGGCGGGTGCAAATTACGCTCACACATTGTATAGCAGGGGTTGGCAATTATGTTTGGCCTCAGACCAATATATATTTTTACTATTGGTGGCGGGCTAGAACATAATCAAAGGCTATTTTAACAAGGACAGGAAGGATTAGATTAAAAAAACTGTAGATTGTGGCCTATTTTATTCATTTTAGTAATTTAAAACTGTTTTATTTCCACCTTTCCTTTCATGTGATTTTAAATGAAAAGATTTATTTATTTCAGGTAGGCTATTGTTTAAAAGTTTTTCCACATCTTGTCATTAGAGCTTTAATCAGGCTTAAACATTTTAATTGACCAAGCCCGACACAATTCTGCCTGAACCTGACCCGAAATAATACTTTCATACAGTAGCGAGCCGTGACCCTCGACTCTGGGCCTTCAGTGTCAACACAACAACTCAAAAGTTTCCTATTCTTTCAAGCAGCCCATCTCTGTGTGATCGGGGGGTTTATCAAAGTGCTTTTAAAGCGGCCGCTCTTTTGTGTGATCGCTGCTTTCATATTGGCTTAACAACAGCTCCCCTGAAATTATGTGAATATCAATAGTTTCATGATTCTTCTCTTTTGTCTCACTGTTTTCTCTTTGTGTCCCATGATGGTACTATACTACAGTAGATCACATTTCAGTGGCCACATGTTTTTATTCTCACTTACTGTAAAGATAGTGGCATGCAGGCCTCTGCTAGTTAGTTCCTTAGCTACTCAGCTCAACTTGCTTGGCAGAATGCCCATACAATAAAGTTACAGTAGTCACACAGGTCATAAGCATTCACACAGTCAACATGGGTCACGTGGTAGGGCATTCCATATTAGTCGAATGATGTTGAAATTCTTACAGAAGGTCCCACCTCCATCCCACATAAAGGTGTGATTGGCTAATGCCAACTATCAGGTCAAATATTACCCTATTCACTTGGAACGTGGAAGGTATTAAATACGTGTATGAATGCTCCGCGTTGCTGGGACAGTGGTAACCTAGCCTAGCAACTATTACAAGAAAACATTGGTTAATGCTCACCCCATTTGCCTTCATGTAATGTAGCTTAGCATAGTATATATATATATATACAT
>JAODOY010003404.1:0-11546 GCA_025399855.1 Forbesichthys papilliferus
TCCCGCTGCTCCGATTCTCCGGCCAATCTCTCGCTCCATAGTCCCCTCACTCGCGAACAAGACCCCGAGGTACTTGACCTCCTTCACTTGGGGTAAGGACTCATCCCCCACCTGGAGTAGGCACTCCATCGGTTTCCGGCTGAGACTCGGATCCAGTTGAAGTGAAATAGGAAAACTAACGCAAAAACAGAGAACAGGTCTGTGCGTAAAGTATTAAAACAATCATTTCTGACGATGAAAATCAATGTATAGAGTAAGAGTGAACATGTCAAAACCGTGTAAGCCATATTTGGAAACCAATTAAACGCATGCACAGCCTAGCAGATACAGTATATGCACACATTGTTTCTGTAATTCTATAGAAGCCGTGCATGTATGTGTATGTGTGTGTGTGTGTGTGTGTGTGTGTGTTAGCATGATTAGGTGACGCATATGCACTCTGAGGGTCGGTTACAGAGCGTATCGGCTTAAAGGAATAATTGGATTATGTAGCAGACCGCTGGTGATCACTAGGGGGCGGGGGAGGTGTGGGGGGGGCACAGGGGTCCTCTGTGTGTGTGTGTGTGTGTGTATTGGGAGTGCTGCTGATAAGACTAACAGGCCATGCAGGCCTCTGGCAATCCCAGGGCCGTGATGAGAAAGTGTGGGAACAGTTAGGGTGCAGATTAGGGGGATCAAGGGATAAACACCCCTCAACAGGCCGTCAACAGCTACAGCACCTAGCAGCGTCCCTCAGCATCTGCGTCTGCAGCAGCCATGACAGCAATGTGACTCATAGTGCAAACCTGGGCTTTACACATGTGTGTGTGTGTGTGTGTGTGTGTGTGTATAGTACGATATGTTATAATAAACTGTAAACTAAAATATGGACATTCTGCAGCCAGTAGTACAGTATCAGGGAGGATATCATTTACCAGAGAGGTTCCAATGGACGGCACTTCTGTATTCGATTTTTGGAAGGAGGGAGGGGGAAAAGGAATTTTCACACTTTTTGCAAACTGTTTTGAGGTAAATTGACTTTGTTTCAGGTATACTGTGTAGGAGCACTACATACATCAGTCTCCACGGCAAAATGACATTAGTGACACATCCACTTAAGCGACAAAAGCATTCAATTTTTGCTCCACTGAAATGCATTACAATGCTCCATCTTTCTCTTATTATAAAATCTTAAGGTTTGTAGGACAGGTCCTTTAAAGGCCAGGCACCATCTTAGCACACTAGAACACTTGTGGAACAGTCTAGCAAGCGTGCATTCAATGGCCCCTGGCCTTGTAGTTGCACAAAGGATTGTGGGTGCTCTACAGTGATCCTTGAACAGTCTCTGATTGGAGGACACATCCTTGGTAGAATTCAGTCATTCTGTGGGATCAGAAACTGTAGCATTGCTGATGCTCGACAACACAAATAATAATAATATGGTGCAGGTACCCAACAACACACATAATAATAATATAGTGCAGGTACCCGACAACACAGGTAATAATATACGCATGTGCAGCATTAAAATGTGTCCCTCTCATTGCTATCCGAACAATTTGGAGGCATGCAAAAGTAGATCCTTTTAAGCGGGGGTTAAGACATTTTTCCCCAGATATATTCTGGAAATAAAATGCAAAAAAATATGTTAAAACTCTTTGCACAATGAGACCAGATCTCACACACCAGTGTGCAGTATTGTGATTCTTTCGTAATCCCCTCCGATTGTAATTACATCTGAGCGCCTTACTCAGAACAGGCTCATGTTACAGTATCATTAATTCATCCATCAAATCATCCCTCGGTTTACTTTATTTCAGTGGTGCATCAGATTCATCCACCACCCAGATCCAATACACATGTTCAGCATCCATAACAGCAGAGCAATCATCAGGTAATGAAGCACAAGTAGACCAAACGCTAGCTAACCGTTTGTAAAAAGCTGACGTATAGTATCTAAATGGACCCTTGCTGAATTATTCAGCTCTAGAGAAAAATACAGTTTATCATCCTGTGATTGACATGAAGGACATAATGTAAGTGGACACACCGGGCAGTAAAAAAGCTCTTCTAAGTAACCTGTAATGGACCCTTTAATAGATGCCTTTTTGGTTCATTAAGGTATCCGGACAGATTTGACTGAAACTGGTACTGTAGAAATAACTAATGTTACACATACTGCAGAGGTAGAATAAGAGGCTTATGCTGTAAAGTGAAAGGTATTTAGCCACACCCGTGCATTAAACAAACGGTCTGAAATGAACTCTGGGTAGGGTACGCTATTCTGTCCTATAGTGCACAGATGCATTACATCAAAACATATTGCATTTAAATGCATGTTGCTGAGCACCGAATGGATAGAGTGCATTAGCATTGTGGGTGCACTAGTCCACAGTTGCCCCTTCACGCCTACCGCCATTGACTAATGTTTCACTACACAGTAGCAGCCAACGGTAATGCCCTGGTTGGACTTCAGGATTATGGCACCTAGTGTATTCTATTTTCAAGAGATCGTTTTCATTACACATTAAAAAATAAAAGCCGGAACAAATAAATAAATATACAAACAAAATAAAGGAGCAAAGAAACAGAGCCATGCTGGTTTGCTGGTACCCTGGCATCCCTTGCTGTTTGCTGGTGTCCTGGTATACCAGCTAGACCAGACTACCCCAGCACTAACCAGTATGAGCCAGCCTAGACCAGACTAGCCCAGCACTAACCAGTAACCAGTTTATGCTGGATTTTTTAGCAGGGAAGGCACAATTAGAGATAGAGAGATAGAGATAGAGATAGAAAGAGAGTTCTGCAGATCCCAGACTCATAAATAATGTATTGTGGGAAGCTTAGCTAGCCTAACTCGCCTAGCTAGCCTTAGCGCCGTACGCAGAGGAGAGACGGCTCGTTAGCCAGGTGTATCAAGCCAGGTGCCACGAGAGGGGGAGGGAGCTGCCACAGTTACCTCTACCCACAATCTCTCCCTCTAATTCTCCATCAGAGCTCCAAGACGGCTCCCTAAGCCCGCCCCGGGCTATATAGGCACTAGCCCGTTCCATTAGCGCACAGCATGTGAAAAGCCACCTACATCCTTCCCAAAACTTCCACAGCCAATGTCTTTTCAATGTCTCTCTCCTCCTCCCTCTGCGTATAGTGAGACCCGCGGCACCAGCGCTCCGTCGAAATACAAACGCCCGTGAGGGCCGCCATGTTGATGCTTCTGTTCTGCCCAGGTGCCCAGGACATCCCGCTATATACGCATGGAAACACAAACAACACTATCCCACCCATAGACAATGCGTGTCCAATTTGAAGGGATATGTGTTTTTGTTTTTAACCAGTTCAAATATCAACAATCTTTCTCCAGAGTGACCCTACCTTTAAATTCCATTTTTATTCATTTTCATTTTAGATTTCACATTCAAGTAGGAAACACAGATCAACAGATTCCGCACAGGTTCCCACTGCGCGCCGCGCCGATACAGCGTCTCTGGCGCGGCGTGACGAAGCGGGGTCCATGTTTACATGCTCCCAGTGTAATCCCATGGGACGCGCGGGGCTCCGACATGGGACTTTGGGAAGAAAACAAGAGATGGAAAGGTGGAGAAGACAACAGCTAAGGTCGCGGCTATGCAAAAGAGGGCAGTCTTAATCTCTTTATGTGTTTTATCAACGCTTTTTAGCCGCCCGCCGAATCCCTCCCCCCCTCACTCACCCCCATCCCTCCCTATCTAATACACTATTTCATTACCATAATAATAATAATTTAAAAAATAAAACAGATCAACGCAAACAGACAGCGCTGCCAGAAACCTGGATATAAGAGGCTTGTTTTCATCTCATTGTGCTTGCTTTATATTATTTTATCCCCCTCCCTCCTCCCGTTTTTCCTTTTCGCCCGGAGAAATGGACATGCCTTTTCTCTCGCTGCTGCGTGCCTCATTATGACGCTTTTCAGGTCTGCTCTTTTGTACGGGGGCCAGAACAGGGCCGACGGATTACCCACCCTCACGGTGAAAGCCACCAGCGACAACCCCCCTCACACACACACACACACACACCCCACCCCATGCCATCGTTGTTACATTTCTTTAATAAGTGTAGCAAGAGACTGATGCCAAGGCTAAAACCAACAGGAACAGCTGTTGTACTGCAGTGGTGTGGACAAAGCCTCATCTAATGTATTAGAAGCAAGGCAGGGCTGTCGAATACCGGGGACAAAAGTGAACCCACTGCATCTAGTCTAGCCACAGAGACCATGGCCTCTGAAAGAGAACGCCAGGATGATTACACGTGAATGAGTGATAGAGGTATTGTTTTGCCAAGGAGATGTCTGCATATGAAAAGAGAGCCATAATAAAATATGTTCTATTGTTCCGTGCCGTGATATCTTAAAAAGGCGTCTGGGGTCTATACTCATATCTGAACTGAATCATCACATTTTTATTTTAAGACTTGGTATTGATAGAGACAAGACATTATTTCAATCTCATTTTGGGAATATAATTTATATTGAGAAATCTTTTACACATGAAACAATATGTGACTAATTTGTTGGCTAAGAGTAACAACTCTGATCGGTCTAGATATTCAAGGAATAATACGTTTTGTAGCAGGTAGTGTTCTCATTACAATACACAACAAGTCTATTTGGGGCTCTGGGAGAATGTTACTGTAAAAAAGGCAATATACAGAGTAATGAAATGTAAGGCATAATAATCTCCAGGAGATGGCAGTAAAGAGGATGTCTGCTGCAGTACTTTAGTTTAGTTGTACTTTGTACAACGTACAGTAGGCTACACTAGATAAGAACAATATAAATTGGCATAAAACAGTGAATAAATTATAGTTAAATAAATTGAAGGGTCAGGAGTCAAATTAAAACTACTTTAGTATTAGGTACTTTATTATTGAAGCCATTAGTTCCTTTGCTTGATGATTGAATGATACATGGTAGTTGATAAGGTGCTCTAACTATTCTAACAAAATATTGGTTGCTTACAATTGCTGGTGTATGACTGGTCCAACTATTGACAAATGTACTGTAAGTCGCAAGTCTGCCAAATGCTGCACATATAAATGTAAATTATTACTTATGAAGAAGCATTTGTTATTCAGTGACTACAGTACAGTACAAATCTCATGAGTGGAGAAGGAATACAATGAGCTCCCTAAATAGCCATAGCTTGCTCTGAAACCAAATTTAAAATAATCTCAACACCATACGACGAGTTATTAATTCAAATGTAATGTGTAAAACAGAAGTCTTGCCTTGCGCAACATTATAAACCTAGTTTACTAGGGACCGGCTATTATTTGCTCAAGCAGGCCACTGAGGTCTGAGCAGGTCTGAGTGTAACAGAAGCATGCTAAATGATTGTTTTAATTGAATCCATCCATCCACCCATCCCATCCACCCATTACTCGCAACATATACCCTCTTCACACTAACAATTGATGACTTTCTGAAGGTTATAACAGAATTGTGTGCACACGTGTACAGATACACATGTGTGTGTGTGTTTGTATGTGTCCTGAAATATGTATGCGTACAACAACACAATTTGTTCCTTTGTTGGACAGCATGATTTAATATGTTTACGCACTTTTTCGTGTACGTACGTGCTGTACGTACTGTACGTACGTGCTGTACGTGCTGTACGTACAGTACGTACGTGCTGTACGTACAGCACGTACGTACACTGTATGTACTGTACACACACAGTAATATCTCTGTGGTGACTCCTGCTCTCAGAATCAGCGCCCCGTAAAGGCCCTCAAGGGCCCTCAGGTCATCTATCAACCTCAATCGGCCACCTCAGGGGAGGGGAAGACAAATGCCCCCTCCATCACTGTTACATATATGGCTTGTTAAGCCCCCTTGCATTATCATGGACACCTATATGTATATGCGTATATGCATGTGCATAACATACTATAATACAAAATAATAATTATAATAATAATAATAATAATAATAAATGACATTTCCAAGTGTGAGATTATCAATTATTATAACTATGTTATTTTTTACTTTTCTAAGATATTATTTTTTGTTTGCAAGCCAAAGTAGAAGTTAAACTACATCACTGATAAACGGTGTATATGAATTCAGAAGACGAGGTCAAATTTGAAATGGAACTACTGGTACGCCACTACCTCAGAGGGCGACCGAAGAATGATTGGACCAGAAGTTGCACAAAGGGGCGTGGACACTCCTATGTAGGGCCAATAAGAGTTGGCTCCAGCCGCAGGACCGCTTCCCTATCCCTGGGAAGCTGTCTTCCCAGGGATATTTCCAAGAAGGCTGTGAGTGACGAGACTTGCCTATATGGACTTTGGTATAGTGACACAAAGGCCAGCAATGGCTGCCACATAGCGCAACTTCACTGCGAGCAACCTTGGCTGGACTGAACTGGAAGAGCACTATATTCTCATAGGGGATGGGATAGGATATTCTGCACAGCAGTGTGAAGGTGAGGGGCAACACATTAGGCAAGACAAGGCACATACAAAAATGAATTAGTCTGCCTAACCTTTAAAAGACAAAGGCTCCTCCTAAAAGCCTGCCGAGCAGGCAGACAAGCCTTCGCATTAGGGTCCTGTAATGAGGGGAAATTAATTTTCAGAGAGTGCAACCGATGTAACCTTATACGTGTGTTAACACGTCTTGGAACAAGAGGTTATATGGAAGTGGTTTGGTGATCCACTGCTTCACAACCCTTGCAGAAGAACCGCATGGATCTCAAGTGAGCTAGTTTGGTGTTCCACTCCTCACAACCCATGCAGAAGAACCACTTGGATGTGAAATTCACGTTCTTAGATAATATATAATTTAGAAAAATATATATCTGTGTTTGGTACTGTTGTACCAAAATGTATTGAATTATGAGGTTTTATATTCAATTTCTTGTAGTCAATGCAAAACCATCACTGAGCATTGTTGCAGTAGATTTACATGTAGATATGCAGATGGATATAGATATAGATATAGATGTACAGATGGAAATGAAGCAGGACAATTTACTCTATATAATATTAATGTTTAGCATCTGATATGAAGTGACAGGGGCCTGCCCTGCATCACAGATGGAGAAATCATAGCACGCACACACACACACACACACACACACACACCCTGGGCAGGGCAGATCCAATAACCCTAAATAACAGCCGGTCGATAGAAGCAACTCTCTGGCATCTTGCTGCCCTGGGAAGAGGACATGGTGGTGTGTCTGCCTCTCTCCATTTCTCTCTCTATCAATATATAGTTTATACCTTAAAAACACATGTTAAGGTGCATTTACTAATAGCGATCAATTCACTGTATTGTACTCAATTTGTCCATACAGTATTGTACTGTATGGACTTGACCCCAAATAGTTGGAGAGGCCTACAGTAGGTATATATATAATACATAGTTATGATCTTTAACAAATCAAATTTGAATATGGATATTCTTCTGGGACAATCCATATTGCTACATACATAGTCAGCTAGTATGTACTATAAGAACATACAGTATATAGAGTCTGTCAGCTAGTATGTACTGTAAGTACATACAGTATATAGAGTATGTCAGCTAGTATATACTGTAAGTACATACAGTATATAGAGTCTGTCAGCTAGTATGTACTGTAAGTACATACAGTATATAGAGTCTGTCAGCTAGTATGTACTATAAGAACATACAGTATATAGAGTATGTCAGCTAGTATATACTGCTGCACTTTTAGGTTTACTGTCTTTTTATATGGTCAATCTTGGTCTGCAAGAAACATTTCATTCCATTAATTGTATATATACTGTAAATTGCCTCATCTAACCCAATGGATGTATTTTACTTACTCATAGCTCAAAGCACAAAAAAGCATTTATTCAGTGTTTTTATACAATGAAACCGAACAAAGGTGTTTATATTGTGGACACAGTACGGGCACCTTAATATACCGAACAATCTGTTCTCTCTCTCTCACACACACACACACACACACACGTGCACACGCTCTCTCTCTCTTTCTCTCTCTCTCTCGGCACTCTAGGAGAATCTTCCCTGGAGCCAAGCGCTAGCGTAGCTTCAGTCAGGTGAGACCGATAAACCAGATATTATAAATAAAATAAAAAAAGATAGAGCAACGTAATGCACTTCTATGGGAGCAGAAAGAGAAGGGTTCCGGTCTCTTAGTAAGTGGGTGTGTCGCCTTACGTCAGACCGGCAAATCTACTGTACCGTGCATGGCCTGAAACAAAGTAAATTTACCCCACAACGGCAGCAGATTGATCGTACTTGGGAACTAAAGTCAGCTATTGCAAGCTGTAAAATACACTTTCTGTCAAACAACAACAACAAAGCCGTAGTACTATGCTTTGCTTCACAATGCTTTTCAATGTGTGAGACTGTAAGTAACGGTGTAAGAAACGGTGTGGTCTCTGTAGCTAGTCTGCACCATTCATGGCAACTGTACGGGAGGGGGAATTGTTTTCTAACTTATCAGTTAAAAATATATTAGCCATACATTTATCCCATTATAATGAATTGGAGGGGTTTGTCCATTTATACACTCATATGGTCTGTGTCACGGCCTCATCCTTAAAGTGGTGCCACGGTTACGTGTTAGGTCATGCTACAAAATGCCCTGGAGCGTTGCACCAGGGACTGAGAGCAAAAACAAAACCTGTGGGTTTTCCTTGTTGTAGCAGAATATGACCTCTCCAGCGCATCCAATTGTGTCATATCCCATGGAGAATTAAGCAGAACTTGACTTGTAGTGAAACGCTAAGAAAAGCTAGAGCAGGCTGGAAAAGGGTTTCTTTAGTCATTAAAGTGTAACTTCACCCCCAGCTTTAAGCCTGACTCCATCCAGAAATGCTAAGAAGTAGTAACAGGAACTGAGGGAGGAACATTAATGTTGACGTCTGAGTTTTATGATGCACAAGTAGACAAAAAGTACACCCGCAAGATAGCTACGGCCTTGACGTGTAGAGCCATTTTCAACCCATAGTATGCAGATTCCTATAAACATTTTGACAATGTTAACACATTGTAACCTGACATGCCAGATGGATTGTTAGTCAGAAGTCCATCTGGGGAGCCGTCCATCGAATATGTTTGTAAAGGGCAGGCACTTTCAAAAAATACCTCGGATTTTGGATAAACCATCTGGTAATTTTCCTGTTGACCTAACCTAAACCACGCAGCACACCTAAAACACGGCCGTATAGCTGTCAAAAAAACACTAGCTGGGTTTACATGCACACTTTTTGTCTTTCCGAATGGAATCTTTTCGATTGATGGTTTCAGGTTACCTGTTTACATGGGACGTCACCTAATCGGGTCTGGTGTTTACATGGGACGTCACCTAATCGGGCCTGGTGTTTACATGGGACGTCACCTAATCGGGTCTGGTGTTTACATGGGACGCCACCTAATCGGGTCTGGTGTTTACATGGGACGTCACCTAATCGGGCCTGGTGTTTACATGGGACGCCACCTAATCGGGTCTGGTGTTTACATGCGCCGTCGCAACTTATTGGACTTGATGGATGTTAAGCATGCACACATTATGTAGCTCATAATGTATCGTGTCCCGCTAGCAAAATGGTAAAGCCAGATTAGTAATAGAGTTGAACCGTTTACATGGTAGAATTATTATTTCTATCGGGTCATAACGGGTTATACTACCCTTCTGCTTCAGAATGATATTTCAATCGGGTTGGCTGTTTCTCTTCCGATCGTGGTGTTTATGTGGAACCTTTTCTTTCGGGTTGGGCCTTTAAACAAATTCCAATCGGATTAATAGTGTCCATGTAAACGCAGCTAGTGATTGGTAAGTTCAGTTGCTACTCGGACATTCACAATGATTTATAGGCTTTCTAGACTGATTCTCGCAGCAATGTTAAACTGATGCGCATTGTGCAGTCCAATTATTTAGTTAACAGCTCAAACAACAAAGTATGGTGCAGTCACGCTTTAATAGAGATCAATTCGGCGATGTACCTTATAGACATGACCCCAAATAGTAGTTAGATAGGCCTACAGTAGATATGTCATACATAGTTATGATCAATTATGGTCAATGAGCGGGGGCTAGGCTATCAGGCAGGGCTTGAACCAATCAAATTTGATATATGGATATTCTTAGTCTTAGTATGTATGCCTGCACACTGACAGATGTATGTGCAGTTAGGTTTTCTGTCTTCATGTAGTTTCATGGTCCATCTTCATTCGAGGAATTGTCTATACTGTAAATGGCTGCCTCCAAACGGCATCTTTGCTGCTACGGACTTCTCCCATTTCTTTAAGTGGTCTATTCTTCTAATTCTTATGTCATTTTAACTATTTTTCTCTCTCTCTCTCTCTCTATTTTGCTATATCTATCTTTCTCTCTATCTATATCTCCCTCTATGGATGGTGCATGCCAATGTTCTAGCTCAGCAGGAAGTGGAATTGTGATGACGTCCAATGCCATGAGTGGGGAGTGAGAGAGTGAGAGAGAGAGAGAGAGAGAGAGAGAGGGGGGAGGGGAGGAGTAAGGGATAACTGAGCATGTAATGACATTAACTGAGACTAGAAACAGCAAACATAAGGCAAAAGTGGCAACAGGAATCAGAACTGTTGACATTCATGAAGGAACAGATGCAACAGAGGACAGTTGTTTTGCAGTTGACTCTCCTACAAGGAGATATGACGGTGAGCACGCTTGCTAACTGTGAGCTCAAATCAAAACAATATCCCTCCCGCAATGCCGCCTCACACATTAAAACACGTTGTGTAAAGTACAGTACATACAGAGCTGCGGCTTCGTTGTTGTGAGCGGTGTTCGCCACTTTGTTTATGCTCCTATGTACGGAGCCAGGGCTGCGTACAAGGATCAGATTATGGGATTATGAGGACATTAAACTAGTGAAATGCCACGAGATATTTGGTTAATTTGACCTTTTTTTTTTATCATCTTACAATTAGCTTTGCAATAACTTACAATATCTTTAACAATCTGAAAGTCTTCCAGGCATTGGGAGCTCTTGTAATCTGCTGCCTAATTAGAAGATCCCTGTTGGTGTCTGCCTGTACATCTCCATGCCAACTCATTTACGTCACTAGATAGACCGCACGGAATGAAACTCTGGGGATCAAAATAATGGATACACATCAAACGCGGTCGTGGTGGGTAAATACTGACAATCTCACATCGCCTGTTATCACTCGAAATGCAAATCAAACTGCCTTTCCACTTTCCCTGCTTGAATTCAGGCCACATGCAGGAATAACAATCGCACAAACGGTACACACCTGTGGTCAGAGACGAATAACCACCCCATTCCTATTGCGACCTGCCACGTCACGTCTGAGCCCCGCTAAAGGCCCTCTGGAACTGGATGAGGGCGCTTCAGATTGGACTGAATGGTTGAGCGGGGATGAAGAGGATTGTCAAATAAAGATGAGAATGCATCAAGGAGTCTGCTCGGAGAGGCTGGGGGTCAGTTCAAGGACTGGGGGAGAGAGAGAGAGAGAGAGAGAGAGAAAGAGAGAGAGAGAGAGAGAGAGAGAGAGAGAGAGAGAGAGAGAGAGAGAG
>JAODOY010003405.1:0-11545 GCA_025399855.1 Forbesichthys papilliferus
TAACCTCTTATGTTTTTATCCTTATTTTACTTAACCACACTGTTTATCCTATGTTTTATCCTTATATGTATTATATGCTATTGAAGTGTCTCTGTGACAGGGGTGAAAGACCCGTGAGGGATAAGGTCCTCCAAAGAAAGTCACAGGGGTGGAATACCCAAAGGGATAAGGCCCTTTATAGAGGGGGTGGAATACCCAAAGGGATAAGGCCCTTTATAGAGGGGGTGAAATACCCAAAGGGATAAGGCCCTTTAAAGAGGTTGGGTGAAACACCCAGGGGGACAAGGCCCTTTAAAGAGGTTGGGTGGAAACCCAGACAATAATGTTTTTAATTAATTCTATGGTTTTTACCAAGTTTTTCATTGTTTTTATTTCTACTTCTTTAATTTAACTTGTTCCCTTCATCCTCCTGTTCATATGTTTTTAACTGTAAAGAATTTTGAGTTGCACATTGTGTATGAAAGGTGCTATACAAATAAATTTTATTATTATTATTATTATTATATTAAGGAGACACTAACATGTGACCATGCCACAATTTTGATTAAACCTACTACATAGGCTATATTATTTTATGAAAAGGCTATATTTTATATTAAGTCAAACATGATCATACCACACACTAGCCATGTCTCCTGTTACTCCTGATTAAAATGAAACTACAGAGCCTGACCAAGCCAATAAGAATATGCACTACCATACTGGGATTAATGATTTTGCAAACTGTCGACAGTTCTGCAGCTACTACTCAGGTGCGGTCTATAAACGGGATTACATATTTTTTCCCCCCTCTCAATGGGGTATTATATTTATTTATTTCATTTTTTATTATTATTGTAATCAGATGCTATTAATGTTGTAATCAGAAGCTATTCTTTTTGCAAGATGCTATTATTAATTTTGTAATCAGATGCTATTAAGTTTGTAGTCCGATGCTATTCATTATCCGGTGCCAATAGCCCGGTCTGAGGGAGGCTGATACAGTGGGTACAGAAAGTATTCAGACCCCTTTAAAAATTTCACTCTTTGTTTCAATTCAGCCATTTTCCAAAAATCAAAAAAGTTCATTTTATTTCTCATTAATGTACACTCAGCACCCCATCTTGACAGAAAAAAACAGAAATGTAGACATTTTTGCAAATGTATTAAAAAAGAAAAACTGAAATTTGACATGGTTTTAAGAATTTAGACCCTTTGTTCAGTATTGAGTAAAAGCACCCTTTTGAGCTAGTACAGCCATGAGTCTTCTTGGGAATGATGCAACAAGTTTTTCACACATGGATTTGGGGATCCTCTCCAGTTCCGTCAGGTTCGATGGTGAACGTTGGTGGACAGCCATTTTCAGGTCTCTCCAGAAATGCTCACTTGGGTTTAGGTCAGGGCTCTGGCTGGGCCAGTCAAGAATGGTCACAGAGTTGCTCTGAAGCCACTTCTTTGTTATTTTAGCTGTGTGCTTAGGGTCAAAAAATCCAATCTTGGTCTCATCAGACCAGAAAATGTTATTTCTCATAGTCTGGGAGTCCTTCATGTGTTTTTTGGCAAACTCTATGCAGGCTTTCATATGTCTTGCACTGAGGATATGCTTCCGTCAGGCCATAAAGCCAGACTGGTGGAGGACTGCAGTGATAGTTGACTTTGTGGAACTTTCTCCCATCTCCCTACTGCATCTCTGGAGCTCAGCCACAGTGATCCTTAGGTTCTTCTTTACCTCTCTCACCAAGGCTCTTCTCCCACGATTGTTCAGTTTGGCTGGACGGCCAAGTCTAGGAAGAGTTCTGGTCGTCCCAAACTTCTTCCATTTAAGGATTATGGAGGCCACTGTGCTCTTAGGAACCTTGAGTGCTGCAGAAATTGTTTTGTAACCTTGGCCATATCTGTGCCTTGCCACAATTCTGTCTCTGAGCTCCTTGGGCAGTTCCTTCGACCTCATTATTCTCATTTGCTCTGACATGCACTGTGAGCTGTAGGGTCTTATATAGGTGTGCGCCTTTCCTAATCAAGTCTAATCAGTTTAATTACACAAAGCAGGACTCCAATGAAGGAGTAGAACCATCTCAAGGAGGATCAGAATAAATGTACAGCATGTGAGATAATATGAGTGTCACAGCAAAGGGTCTGAATACTTATGACCATGTGATATTTAAGTTTTTTTAAAATAAATTTGCAAAAGTGTCTACATTTCTGTTTTTTTTCTGTCAAGATGGGGTGCTGAGTGTACATTAATGAGAAATAAAATGAACTTTTTATTTTTAGAAAATGGCTGCAATGAAACAAATAGTGAAAAATTTTAAGGGGTCTGAATATTTTTCCATACCCACTGTATGTGGTAATTTGTTTTGCAGTTAGCCTAGCAAATATGCTTTGAAGTTGGTAGGTTTACTAAAGTAGCTTATTGTTCATCATGGAAAAGACGAAAAAGCATTGTTGTCCTTTCACTGCTGAATTTAAACCAAATGTAATACAACTCGCAAAAGAAAAAAGGAAATAGACAGTTTTGTTAAATTCTATATATATACACTTTATATTTAAACAAAAGGCTGTAAAAGTATGGCATGCATGTAGAGAATTAAAAACAACTGGTTTTAAGTTATTGATCATCAAAACCGTAGACTAATTGCATTTTTACCTATTTTCAGAAATAGTACTAAATCTGTATTGCATTATTTATATTGCAAGTTGTTAAATCCTATATATATTTTATATTTAAACCAAAGGTTGTAAAAGTATGCCAGGAATGTATAGAATATATCTGAAATGTTTTGGTATGGCTGTGTCATCATTGAATAAGTTATTGATTTTCTAAACTAAATGCTATTGGCGAATGTCTGTTTTTTCTGTCTCTCCTGCTAAATAAGTTTGTGGAGTCATGCTGTTTGTTGTGATGATGTTAAACACTAGAAACAAACAAGAGTAACCTACCATAATGTAACCTACATAGCCTTACACATCTATTGAGGTATATAGTTTTGTTTTGATTTTACATAAAAAAGCCTCCTACTTGATGACGTAACATTTAATAAACTGCGGTTAATACGTTGGTGCAGCTAATACACAAGTGTGTTTCTAAAAATAACGTCAAATAGTGACCTGCGGTTAATATGCAGTGCTGTTTATAGACGGGAAATTACATTACTGTAAGATACATTTTAATTAATTTATGTATATAGTGTGACAAGCCAGACCCAACACGACATATAGTTTTACAGGTTTATTCACATCTCTCCCTTTTCTCCTCTTTCCTCTCCTTTTATTCTCCCCGCTGCTTTCTCTCCACTCGAAGACGAGGCGGATTCGATGGGTTGTTGAAATATCAATGATGTAGGCGTCTGAAGCCTACTTTAAAGGATTAGCTATGAACAAACCACGAACAAAATGTATAGTCAACATGGCTGTACTGTACAAGAAGATTTTTAACAGTGTTTTGGATTGCGGCATGCCTACAACTATTTCGATGACATTGACTGTATTCATTTTAATGTCGCAAGACTAAGACTTTTACTAAAAGGATAAAAAAAAAACTCTTTATACCCATCTCCCTGGATAAATGTTTTTCTTCATAAAGCATGCTTATTAATTGGTGTTGTGAAGCGTCACATATGTAATGTTGTTATTAAACTGTACGAAACACTGAGATTTCAATTCCAGGTTAAATATTCCATGTACTGTATATGACACTGCTCTTCAGTAAATGTAGCTCAAAAACAGCATAAATATATATTTTTTCCATTTTTGCCTGACAATGTTATTGATCTAATTGAATACTTCATTTGAATTTTGTATCGAAACCCCTTTTACAATATAGGCCTAAAACACATCTGATGAGTATATGTGTCAAGGTTTAGGCCCTTGTGAGTAGGGATGTCACGATACCAGAAATTTAGTAGTCAATACCAATATCAGTGAAATTCCATGATTCTCGATACTCATTTCGATACCACAGGGAGAAAAAAAGAGAAAATGATATATTTAAATAATGTGTATTGTGTGCATGTGTATGTACTGTATGTAATAAAATATTCACATGTACTTAAATGAGCCTCTAACTGTTTATGTAGCCTAGCTAAGAACATTACCAGTTTTTAAAAGCTCAGTATTTCAAGCTCATAACGTATGCTGAGACTGCCATTAAAGAAAGTAAAATGTCAGCTCTTCTGAGGGTTATCTACAGTATGTGCCATGGGGTTGGCTACTGCAATATTGAATGTACATAGCATACATAGTCTATTGTCCTGTGCTCATTGAAATCTGAAGTATGTGGCTTTGTGTGGCTCGCTCGGGGCTCTGAGGAAGTACCACCGGGAGCTCCGTGACTCGGTGCTTGCACGAGAGTGCTCCCAGGGCGGGTAAATATTCACCTAGATCCCGGTCGGCGCGCTAGAGGTATCGGCAAGCGCGAGGTGAAAAAGCGTTTGTTAAAATGCTTTGTAGTACAGCATGTATTACAGCATACATGAATGTTTGCAACACAGATATGCAAAGTATTCCTACATATTTTATTCGCTTCAAGGCTGATTTTGTTTCACTTTCGCCAGGCGATTAAATATGTTTTATCAACTAACCATTGACGTCACATGACAATAGCAGAACTGCGGAACTGTTTACTTTTTACTCAGCCGGTAAAATCTTTATAAGCTGGAAACTATGTCTGGAAAGTTTGAAGGCACCGTTTCCATAGCTTACGGTACAGTTTTCTGTGAATAGACAGGGTTTAAACTGTAGCCTATTGCGCGTGTGCTTAGTCAGGGTAAAAGCCTGTTAGAGAGAAAAGTAAAGCTACAGTAGCCTATGCGGTCAGATATCAGATATGATTTATTAGCTTACATCGTTTCATATGGCTATTAATCTATATTGTAAATTATGAGAACAAATACAGTCGGCCTATGTATAATGTCCAATAGGCCATTTCAATTTAAAATTAGGTTTGCTGAAAATGTCTATAGTCTAGCCTAGTTCTGATTGTCCAGCCATATCTGTATTAGCCTCCACATTAAATATGAGGATATAGTTTGGCTACTGTAGAATTTCTAACAGTGATGTAGAAAACAAATCTATAGCCTATGTGACCATGGCACACTTGAGGAAATATTTTATGGAGGATATTTTATAAATAATAGGAAAAACATCATGTATAACAGATCTGTTATACATGTTTTCCTTAAACAGAATTTAAATTGTGCCCCCAAATATTTGGTGTATTTTAAACCTCACATGTGCTCCTTGAAGAAAACCCTGCTTTGCCCCATTTCTTCATAAATCTAGCCACTCAAAGTGCAAAAAATTACTGTATTTAACTTTAAAATCTTCAAAAATTTATTCCGGGGGAACATGCCCCTGGACCCCTTTAGAAGGGCTGAAGTCACCCCCCAAAGGCCAATTTCCAGCCAGGAAAAACCCTGAGTAAATTACTGTAAATATTACAAACCTATTCTGTTTAATGTATTACAATAAAAATGTTATGTTTAAATAGGTTTACTGTTATTTTACAGGAAATATATTTTACAGTGTAGGTTTGCCTCTGACTAGGCTGTTGTCAAATAGATCATTTTACTGTGGAAATTTACAAATATTCCATGTTTAAAACCATCTCCACATTCCATATGCAGGTTACCATGTTTGAGCATCAATAAAATAAAATCCTTAATAGGTTTGCTCATATCTCCACTGGATTCTTATTACATGTCCCTTACTATGTTAAAGTCAAATTTGGAGACATACAACTGCATTCCATTCTGTTACGTAATCTGGACTGCTAGTTAGTGCTGTTATTGCATGTTTTTAACAAATTTATAAGGCTTCTTGTAATTTTACTTGTACAATATGATTCGGTTAATGTTATTTGCCAGGTTTTAATTTAACACGTCTAGTTAAAAATTATTTACAGAATGTTAACGAATTCCCACCATTAACAAAAATGTAAAGATTGTTTGGGAGACAGACAGGCAAAGTTACGTGTGTAATGTATGCAAGTTTTTTTTTTAGCACATAATACTGTGAGAACTTAATGGGATCATGAAATATTAACTTGAAATAGAAACTATGAACACACATTTTTCAATGGGGCATGCGCTACGGTAGCATTTTTCAACAAGGCAGCATAAATAGTCAGAACACCGGCGTACATGACTGCAGTCACATCCATCAGATCAACTTCCGTATATGACAAAAGCCTTCACAACAAAATCACACTACCCACTAACGGTAGTGGAGCCGAATGCGCAGTGTAGAACACCAGTATAATACCCAGCTAGAGCTAAAGCCATGCTAAAACAATTAATGTTGTTTTTTAGCGATAAACAGAATAGATTAAATAAAAAAAATAACCAAACCCTAATCATCCTAACATTTTCTATGACTTGTGCCACAGTAGCCCTTCTGTCGGATTGTTGCCATCATGCAAATATCTAAGCTTTTGGCGCCCAACACAGCTCTGTCATCAGTAATTGTTTATCCCTCAGCGGACCACTATTGTTAGGTATACTTACTCACCAGTGCTAACTATAGGATATCCTAAGCCTTGCTGTTCCAGAGATGCTCTGAGCGAGTTGTCTGACCAGAATAATTAGGCCGTTGTCACAGTGACTCAGGTCTTTATGCCCATGACATATTGCTCTACATAGAAAATGAACAGAATACTTAAGTAATCCCATATCTTCTTTTACCTGTTGAGGTGACTCTCTTCCTGCCAGGCTGCCTCAATATTGTTGGCTGCGTCATCCTCAAAGTTTTTTCTGCAGGTCATGGTTAGCCTGTGGACCTCCTTCAAGGACCCTCCAAATGCCCCACCACAATAATAGAAGTCACCTTGGTCAGCAGCCAGATATGCCTTGGAGGCAGGGCTGCGCTCATATGGAAAGACACTTCGATCATTGGTATAGTAACCTATAGAATGATAAAAGACCCCCCCAAAAAATGATTATTTACAATGCAGTTTGAAAAAATCCCTTATCTAAACCAAAACATAGTATTGTCATCCATTTTTTCCTTTTAAACACACACACACACATGTTGTGAGTTAGCTTTTCAGATTGTAATCATTGTCATTTAGTTGTTCACTGAATCCCAATCAATCAACCCAGGTGGTCAATAATGTGAAAACCCAATAGCATCATAGAGATATAGCCCTTTTTTCCTTTATCTCCCATGCCAGCGAAGATATGCACATGGTTGACATTGGGATTCAGTGAGCTTATGATGCCTGCTACTGATATAAAGTCATGTTAACCTGGATGTATCACTGCTACCAGTTCCCCTAGTGTCTCGGTGCCCCAGCGACCGTGGAACTTTGAGTCCACATCTAGACAGAAGATATACTGGTACGTTTTTGAAAGTAGCTCTTCTACGAGCTTCTGGATGAGCTCCATCCTGCGGGCAGAGATCTCCTGCCAACGTTTATAGCTGGGCACTGTGACCACTGTTAGCTGAAGGAGGAGAGGAAGCAGAATAACGTAATGGTTAGGCTGGGTTTTATCCCAGGCAGTACTTGCCCCATGTCATTTTATCCAGTGCAAGTCACTTTGGACAAACTGGAATTAAGCCGGGCGTATACTGTGCGACAAATATTTCTTGCGCTCGATTGTATCCCTCACACTGTACGATCATATCGCCTGTCCAGTCGGTTGAGTCTGGAGGATTTTAGGTGCTCAAACTGTATGGACTGATCGTCAAGACCAACCTGACTGCTCAGCCTCACACTATGTGCATATTAAGCTTGTCGGCCTCTGCAGAAGCTCATTCCATTGCCATAAGTTCTCGCACTCCCCAGCAATTGCAGTTAATCAAAGCATACATTTAATAAATAGGCCTATATTAAAATATAACTTAATGATAGAGTAAATAGACCTAGTCTACATTAAAAATGTATAAAAAGAAAAAAAAGGCTAAAGCATAGCCTATAGTTTATTGTAGCTGTGAGCCCTGTAGTGATCATAGCCTATAAAGTGCAGGTGAGCATATCTATGGAAGGCGCAGGGGGATTTCAAGTTTTGAGTAGGCTTCTAGCAAGGCAAAGCATGCTTGCAAGCATGGATGTAATTAAGAGGCTACAAGGCAAGTATGTAGGCTAGGCTAGTCTATAGGCCTGCCACAACTCAACCAGTGTGGCTTCCAAAGGCTACGTTCACACTGCACACCAATCTGTCCCACATCCCCAAGTGACTCGGTCTGATCTTTTCCGAGCAGTGTGAACAGCACAAATCACATGGAATCTGATATTTTATCATCAGATCTGGGCCACTATGTGGTACTAAATCGGATACATATCTGATTATTTTAAATGCGATCTCAGTCTGAATAGTCAAATCAGATTTGATGCGACTTTGATGTCACTCTAGATAGACATTCACTGTGTGACTCGTCCTCGCTAGGTAATCAGGCTCACTCATGGCCATTGTTGGTCGACATGTGTTACCTCTAAGCGGGAGAAGTTGTAGTCCTAGCAAGTGAAGATACAGTAGGCTAAATAATGAAGTAGTCACTGGATGGACAAAGTGAGGTGTTACCCATTGCACACAATAGCCTTCTACACGGATAGGATCATCGTCCTCCTCCATGTTAAATAATGAGTTGGGATACTGCACACGCATCGCAGTTTGCTGCCTCGGGCAGCAGACAGTGCAATGTAAATTCAGTAGCCTAAATTGTAGAAGCAGAAATACACACATACATTCAAAGAAACCCTTTTGCATGGTTTATAACCCCACCTCGTTGCCGCACACATCGATCATTAGCCCTATGTCTGACTTGCTGAATCTATCAACGCCCACGATCAACGCAGAAAGAATTCGCTACCGAATACGGGAAGATTTAATCCACTGGCAGTCTGCGGGCAATTTGCATAATGTCTGGCAGAGCATATATTCCATGTGAGTGTTTAACAGGCTTTAGTAGCCTACAACAGTCGGCTATTTGGCTTTCTTCTGTATAAATTTGCTGGTTTCCACCTCACGTCAACTTGTAAAATGACCTTAAAGCTGACTTTCAGTCTCTCAGTCAATGTTTACTTTCATACATTCACCAGCGCGCTGCGCTGCATGTGAAGTCTTGTTAGTTTGCGCATGCGGGTCACTTCGGAACCGTGAACAGTTCACACTAGAATCTGATACGTGCCACATTTAACAGGTAATGTGAACAGCAAAACAAAAAAAATCGGATTTGAGCATTAAGGATTGCAGTGTGAACATAGCCAAAATGTCACAATGGCGCTTTCACACACCTGGCTAACGCGCAGGGAGGAGAAACAAATTTGAATTTGGGGAAACGACTCCTGGCTCTGCTTCAACTGTGCAAGAGCCTGACGACGGCTGGACCGAAATTTCTGATATCTCAGAAAATCATCGATCAGACGGCCTGGAGTCTTTAACCGCTTCTCGCTCTCCCTCATACACTGCACGGCAAACGTTTCAGACAGACTTAAATACGCGTGCAACTCAGAGATCCGGTCAGAAACAGGCACAAGAATCGCACAGTGTAAGACAGGCTTTAAATGTCCAAATTACAATTGATGCATGCAGGGGTTATCAATCTTGTTTGTAATAGGGTCAGCAATTATGCTTGTACTGTATGTAGTGGTTGTATAGGTTACATATCTGGGCACATTTATAGCTGGACTTCCATTTTTTCTACCTGTCTTCCATTGGCAAGTTGGATAGTTGGCACTTCCGAGGTCTGATCAGTAAACACAAAGTAGTGCACAGCAAAACCAACAAAGAAGTGCTGCTCTGCTGTGGTCATGAAGTCTTTCAGGAACATTGTGTACCTGCCAGGAGGCCAACAATTCAGTGCCATGTTAAAGACAATTGTCATGTCAATCCTGAACATTTCTGGTAAACCTCCTAGTAAAATGATAAAATGAAACAGTGTGGCTGGTGTATATTTTGGGATGTATAATCTGACACTAAACATTAATACATCCACGTTTGTTTACTGCTATGCTATAATTGTTTTGATAATGGTTTCAACATGGTGTGTCCTTACTTTCCGACAGCAAACACTGTGACTGCTATGCTGGTATTTTTATAGATGTGGTCCAGAAGATTGGGGCTGAATGTGGATTCCCACACAATCGGAGCTAGCCAAGGGGTCACGGTCACCACATCTGTACGGCTAAAACACACAAACAATGGCTAAATGAGTACTCCTGTCGCTTACCAAATAGTTTACAGCAAATTTGAGAAACACAAAACATAAAATGTATAGCCTAATAGTAAGTGTCCACTCACCCTTTCAGGATGTTTGGTTGGTCATAGTATGGACTGAAAGAAAGAAAGAACTAGCTAATTTAAATATGACATTGTTTTCCAAGCGAGTCACATTCTTCATGCTCTCAGTTGTACATTTGTTTGTTCAAGCAGCTCACCCCCTCTGCAAACAACCCTATACACATCTTATGAATGGGATAAGACTGCAGTAGCCTGGCGCCGACAAACTATTGTTCTCAGCTCAATTTTGTCTGAAATGCCTGAAATGGACTGGAAAACATGCTCTTAGTGCTCACAAAGCAACTCTGGATGGTGTCAAGTGTTGTTTCTAAATGACGAGAGCTAGATTAACGATACAGAGTTGTAGCCACACAGATTACCACAGATGGTTATATGTTGCTTCAATAGTTTCAAAATTAGCTTTAGGTCTACGCCCATTAGGATGCAATGACTGTAAACAACAACAACCAATAAAGCGTGACCAGACACTATTCACAAAGTGAACAGTACAAAATAAATGAAATTGAAAACCAAAAAAAATTTGCCGTCCTTCACTGCATTATGCATGCAGAAACTTTAGTTTAGTTATTGCGTAATCATGAAATATCTCAGAGACCACCAGAAAGCCAAGATTAAATTGTACACTTACTAATTTTTGGCGGCCTGGAGGTTTTGTCTGATCAACATGACCTCGTCACCCTGCCTGAAAAAAAAATTATAAGAATGGAATTGTCTGTTTCGGTAAATTCGAAATTAATGAGTTTTTTTTTTTTTTAGTTTTTTTTACATCACGCCAACAGTTAAAATACACTAGAAAAAAGATTTCCATGAGAGAAAATCGCTTCAGGTATCAATTTCTCACCCAGCCAATTAGTAACAAAAGGCTTATGTAAATGGAATGATCACATTTCTGGTACCATGTAACTTATACAAACAACTTTACGGATGGCCTCCTGTGAACTACTTAGAAATAAAATTAACAGAACAAAAGTGATTATTTATTAAATGTGCCTGATGTATTAATAAAGTGGCTTGCTGGATAGCAATAGTCAGAGGCTTAGTGCATTCAACACACAAACCAAGGAAATGTCTGCAGTTCAAGATTAAATTAATTATATATACATACAAACACACATATATACACTCACCTAAAGGATTATTAGGGAACACCTGTTCAATTTCTCATTAATGTAATTATCTAATCAACAATCACATGGCAGTTGCTTCAATGCATTAAGGGGTGTGGTCCTGGTCAAGACAATCTCCTGAACACCAAACTGAATGTCAGAATGGGAAAGAAAGGTGATTTAAGCAATTTTGAGCGTGGCATGGTTGTTGGTGCCAGATGG
>JAODOY010003406.1:0-11545 GCA_025399855.1 Forbesichthys papilliferus
GAGACATCTACAACATGCAGGGGGTCCCCAGGACCAGGGTTGGAGCAGGGAGACATCTACAACATGCAGGGGGTCCCTAGGACCAGGGTTGGAGCAGGGAGACATCTACAACATGCAGGGGGTCCCCAGGACCAGGGTTGGAGCAGGGAGATATCTACAACATTCAGGGGGTCTCCAGGACCAGGGTTAGACCAGGAAGACATCTACAACATGCAGGGGGTCCCCAGGACCAGGGTTGGACCAAGGAGACATTTACAACATGCAGGGCAGGGGGTGACCTGGCTGGCCAATGCTGTGTAGAACTAGAGGTGTGAGTATCCAATAGCTGGCCAGTGCAGGTCAGGCTACTGTGTTGATTTAATCCTGGCCCGATGTTGTCTTAGCTGTTAGCCGGGACTTCTCCACTCCGCCGCCTGATAAGACTTCTCCTCAGAGCCCTGATCTCATCTGAAGGATGACACACACACACACACACACACACACACACACACACACACACACACGCAAGCCAGCACCGTTATAGTGGATACGATTTAAGATCTAGCACTGTGGCTGTATAAGCTGTAGCAAAGTGCAGTATTGGAAAGTTCACAAAGAGGGGGGTTTGATACGCTCCTGCATTCCATGTCGCACAATCCTGAGATACATATTTTCTGTTGTTATTTCCACTTGGCTGTTAGATGATGCCGCTTTTACTGTTTCCACGGATACCAGTGCTGTACTCTATATCTGAAATGAATAACAGCCAGGGATAGTACAGCATATCTCAAGATTACAGAGCACTAACCAAGATAGAGCAACGTAATTCATCTCTATGGGAGAGGAAGTGGAACCGTTCCCGGTCTCATATGTGGGAGTGGTGCCTTAACATCACCAACAACATTTTGCTGAGGAGGATTGAGTGTACACGACAGCCAGTCAGCTAAATCTACCGTACACCTGCACCATGGCCTGAAAGAGTACATTTACACCAACACATAAACAGAAATACAGCTGTGGCCTCACATTGATGGTAATGTAGGCATACTTGGGAAGGATTGTATTAATTAAAGTCCTCCAAGTACCCATTAACAACCCCCCCTTCCCCCTACTTCGCCAAAGATAAATTATGGGCAATGTTTTAGTGGAATCCGTGGATCTCCTGGTTAACATGGAGCTCTCAATCTAGTTTGCAAAACATGATCAGCCCCCTCCCGACTCACAATCCTCCAAAAATTGATCACAGATGTGGCCGTACTTTTGTGGCTCTTGCTCAGACTAGGTCCACTATCTGTCTCTCTGTCTCTGTCTCTCTGTCGCAAACCACATTCTTATTTGTTCTCGCCTTTATTTATTGAGACACATATCTTATTCAAGAGTGATCTGGATAATTAAGACAAGAGAACAATTATCGGATTTTGTTCTTCCAACACGCACAGATAACCGGTAAGCTGGTGAAATGCGAGGAGATATTTGTTGAATTTGGCAAGAACGTGCTTACATTTAGCTTGCATTGGCTGACTACACCTCTAAAAAGGGTTTTCCAGCCCATGTGTATCATCTTTACATTCTTCCTTGGGGACGTCTGCAACCAGGGTCTTTAACTCCCTACTGCTGCGTTGCACTGCAATGTATCGCCTCTGAGCATCCTCGGCTTCTACCTGGGGTGTGGTTGCTCTCTCGTCAAGACAGTTATGGTCCCCTGTGGCTTCAGTTTACTGCCTCCGCCTCCACCGATACCTGTCTCTGATGAGCACGGCGCCGCGGAATAATGCACCGGCACAGAGAATGTAATTAGATCATATGGAACAGCACTTAACATTAACCTGAGCTGCCCTATCCATCCTTTTTAAACACACACACTCTAATGGCTATTGAGCCATGAGGATAATATGCATCAGCATTTAGCAACACTGTGCTTAGTGTTGCATAATTTGTTTAATGCAGTTAAAGGCGGAGTCAGGCATTCTGGCGAAAGATGACATGTTGATGAACTTGATCGACACAAATACAACTCTCCCTTCAGCGCCAAAGGGTGCTCCCTCAGAAGCTCCGCCCCCACGCACATTGCATGGGAGTGGAGAAAATTATTATCAAATTGCGTGCACACGGAGCGGGCAGCTAGCAGAGCACGTGGAGATAGACTATACTTATATATATACTTATATATGACATATAAATATGACAAAGAGTGAATAAGAGTCGCTGACTCCACCTTTTAAAGCGCTGCAAAATTAGAATGTTAGCTCACGCAAGCGCGCACGTCAACGGTGGCTACACCATAGTTGTGTTCGCCCACGCGCGCTTGCATCACCCTGGCTCCAAAGCACCAGGGGAGCGCTAGGTGTGAACACACAAACCAAATCATAACCTTGCCGCGGCGCATATTAATCAGCCTTGGAGCTGCTGTGCAGTAGACGGACATGCAGTACCTACTGTACTAGCAGAGAGACTGGAAGTTAACAGACAGGGTGCAACGGACGGCTTTTCTGCATTCGTGACCTTTCACCCTTTATGCTGACCAGAACAACCCAGCGTTCCATGCAAGTCAATGCGGAGGTACACGGATTTCACCGCAATATTGCCCATCATGTCTGGTGGCTTTAATGGGTCCTTTGAGTATATAACATTAATTCCCACGTACCTATGATCAATCTGAGGCTTCTTCAGTATTTCTACTGTAAACTGTTTTGGGTTTAATTGACTTTGTTTCAGGACACGCATGGTAGATGTAGCTGTCTGGGCGGTGCCTATGTCAGGCCTCTACAGCAAAATGCCGTTGGTGACACGACCACTTAAGAGACCGGAGACATTCCATCTTTGCATCTTGTTAATATTACGATATCTTTAATACTAGTGTGCATACAGTTCCAGGTGCCTTGCTCTGGGCACGGTGGCAGTGGACTGTACATTCATTAATTGCAATTACAGATGAGCGTATCTACACTCCAGTGAGCGTGTGCGTGCGCGTGCGTGCATGTGCGTGCGCGCGTGTGTGTGTGCTCGCGTGCGCGTGCACAGCAGAAGCCATTCCTTCATTTTGGTAATGGACTTGCTGGGAAGCCGTCAGCTGTTGCCAGTGGTAAAGGAATAAAAATATAGTCCTATGTATCATTTCGAGCTGGCCTGGCCTTTCCCAAAGGACAGCGTCCATAAGTCAGCAGCAGAATGTCAGTCAGATGTAGGTAGTGACCAGTTACACTTACTCTGTTACGCACGAGTGATGTTTTGATAAATTGGACTTCTAAGAGTAGTTTGAATGCAGCATACTTTTTACTCAAGTCAATTTGTGAATATTTTATTTTACTTTTACTCCGCTACATCCGGCTATATTCCAGGCGTTACTCATGGTCAGTTTTTGATATAGTTTTTGATATAGATACGGGGCAATATAGTTTGGTGGTACCCCATAACTATGAGTTATTAAACAATAACTATTATGAGTAATTAATATTTTAGGGTTAAAGTAAGCTAAGCTAACGAGCCCGTACCTAAAAAATGGGACCGATCTCGCAACTGTATTCAAAGTAGGTCACTGGGGCTGACTGGCACCGCCGAAAAGAGTTTCACCGCGAGTGTCAAACTATGTAACCATAGAAACGCAATGCATCTAGACGTCCATTATGTGGCCAGCGACGTCCTCTTGCCGACCACTCACGCACACACACACTACGAACTCCGTGAGCACTGTACAAGAGGAGAGGGAGTCAGCTGTGTGTCAGGAGAGACAGACAGAAAGACAGGCAGGCAGACAGACAGACAGTGGGGTTGGGTGGGGTTAAACACTTGGCCCTTTCCTGGTTAAAGAGGTCTTTGTTTAGAGGACAGTCGCACACACATTTTTGGGACTTTTAATATAATTTTTTTACACCGATATTTCATCGGGACCTTTATGTCCAAAATGTCACTCGCAGCCTCGGGCTTTCTTGGTGTGTGTGTTTGTGTTTTTGTGGGTATGAGAGTGAGTGTGACTGAGTGTGTGTGTGTGTGTGTGTGTGTGTGTGAGTGCATTTGTGTGCATGTGTGTGTGTGTGTGTGTGTGCAAGTGTGTCTTTAGTGCGTGTGTGTGTGTAAGTGAGTGTGTTTGTGAGTGCATTTGTGTACGCGCGCGCGTGCGTGTGTATGAGAGAGTGTATGTGTGTGCATGCAAGTGTGTCTAAGTGTGTGTGTAAGTGAGTGTGTATCAGAGCGAGCGAGTGAGTGAGTGTGTATGTGTGTGCGTGCAAGTATGTCTAAATGCGTGTGTGTGAGAGTGATCCTCTCCTTGCCCATGATGTTCTTGTAAATGTTTTGTAGTAGATTTTAACTAGGTCAGAATCGATGTTGGATGGGTGATGAATTTTGACTATATATTGAGATTTCATTAAGCAGTATTTGGAGCAGTGCAAAGCATTAGCCATCACTATGGTGATCTTCATGGCATCAGCACCGATGCGCTCTAGCTAGGAGAGATTAGCTAGTTCTGTAACGAATAGATATCGCAAGCTAATTTTAAGCAAATACATTTTTGGTCAAATTAACCAAATATTTCCTCGCATTTCGCAATCTTACCGTTCTCTGCACGTGCTGAAAAATGTATCTGACACTTCTACACTGCCTGGCGCTGTAATTATGACCATAAACAAAGTGGCTCGTATCAACAAAGCTTTGCTTCACAGGCGTTGTGATGTGTGAGGCAGAGAGGAATATTGTTTATATTCGAGCTGGAATGAAGAAAGTGTTCTCGAGAACGACTGACCTTTTAACTGCCTCTTTGTCACGTGTCAGTCTAAATAAACAAAAAGACAGCAAGGATTGTCTCGTGCGAGGGATGGCAGGAACCAGAAAAGTATTGAATTAATACAAACATATGGCAACACTCACCACCAGTACAAGAAGCCAAGACAAGGGCTCATTAGGGCAACGCACAGTATTTAATTAATACAAACCAGTGCAGGAAACAATAACCAATTAGGGCAACGCAAACCAGGTGTGAGGAATGACGAGACCAGGATGAGTTCATGTTGAAAATGTGGAAACTGGGACGCGTGGCAGATCGGTGACATCTGCCAACGTCCAACCCTGACAAAGATAATGTTCGTGTTTATGTATATTATGTCTAAAACATTGCTTAGAGGGCCTTTTAATAATCACCTCATGCTTCGCCAAACAAACACCAAGAATAGCCCACAGACAATCATAGACAAAACACAACCACTTTACTGTAGGTGCCGTTTGCCATGCTGCTTTTCCAGCTTCCTTTAATTGGTATTTGCCAACCTGCGTTTGACAACAGGTTTGATTGGCACGTCATTAGTTTTGTGCCGGGGCCTGGCGTGTACAATTTGCTTCTGATTTTCATCGGCAAGCTGTAATTTGGGCCTGGCCTGTACAACAGCACCATTGCATTTCTGTCCACCACTAACTTGGAATATTGACATTTGGAATATTGACAGGATGTTCCTTGCTGGGAGAGATGCTTAAAAGCAATCTGCACTGACTTATATACATAAGGAGAATTTAATTAACAAAACATATACTTTTATTTGTATATAAAAATATTAATAAAAAGTGTTAAATGTTTATAAAAATATATTATGAATCATTAGTTTGAGACATTCTCCTCATTACAGGTGTCCGGTGTCCTGTTTTCTCTATTGACACTTCCAGTAAATTGTTTTTGTGCTTTTATTGTCCACTATTGTTCATATGCAGCATAACAGTATTTATTTATATTTTGACATTAGGAATAATGACTCTCTGGAGAATCGCTGCGTGTTAGTGTGTGTGTGTGTGTGCACTCAGTCTGGGCGTATTATGTTTGGATTCAGACTGAGTCTTGGCCGCGAGACGATTGAGACACACAAAAGCAGCGACGTCGCTCGGGGGGAACATCTACTCCGCTCCATCGTATGTCTGCTTCACAATGGAGAGTCTGAGGGAAGCTCAGCGCCCAGTGGTAGAGAGAGAGAGAGAGAGAGAGAGAGAGAGAGCGAGAGAGAGAGAGAGCGAGAGCGAGCATTCTTCTCTGGTGTCATGGGAACCATGGCAATCATCATTTGTCATCTTATGGCTCGCTGTAGTGTCCCAGAATTCCCCTCCCTGCCATAACACTCACCCACATCATATTTGAGTAATGTGTGTTGTGTGCATGTGTGTGTGTTCACCACCTATGTTACCTGCCTTCGTGTGACGTTGTGTGTTGCGTGTAATACTAATTGGGCAATCTACTGTGTGTGTGTGTGCGTGCAGCGTCACGTGTTACTGGGGAGCGATCGATAGCTGTGCAACTGTAGTATCGCCAATCCCAGCAACAACAACAACAGCAGCAGCTGAGCTTCCATTTGAGACGTAATGAAGCCAATTCCACTGTAGAAGCAACGTCCTGTTTGCAGGGCTTGCCCTTGTCACCAACCTCTGGCTGCACACACACACACACACACACACACCTACACAAACACTGTACATGGCTGTTTAACAAAATATATATGAATATACGTTTTCTCTAGAAGAGCACCCCTGAGCTTTCTGCCACCCTTGATTAAGCTGAAGCTTAACATGCCACTATGCAATGTATCTTTAGTTGAATGCTTTAAGGAATGCTTGGAATTGGAAGGAATTGTGGGCGATGGAAAACATAATTAATTAATATTAATGAAAAATTTATGAAATAAAAACACTTTACACTTCTCAACAACACATGTGTTTGTGCAACCACTTGTTGTACAGTTGTACAAATGTTTTTAATGTTTTGTAATGGAATACATAGTGTTGGGCGGCTCCTCATCAGCACAGATGCGCTCTAAAATAATGTACGTGCTGTTGTGCAGCGCATACACGTAGACAAACGGCTGCCTCGCAAAAGGAATTGTTCACATACTTGCCTGCGTACCTTGTGTGTGCTTGGAGGATTCAAAATATATCCAGTAGGGGGCAGATCAGGGTCGAATCATCCCTGGTTGAAACCGGAATATTTTCCTTGACTACCTCTGAATTTCCACAACAACAACAATAATCAACATGTCAAAACGTGGAGCGGCATGGAGACATCATATAGATGTTAGGTAATTACGGACTAGCTCTAAGAACCTCTCTTTGGAACTTCCCGCCTTTGTTGTTAGTTGTTCAGAGACTGGAGTGATCTGACTGTCCAATCCTGGTTTACTGCTCCCCCATGCTCATGTGCTGTATTGCATCATGCGTACGCGTAGTATTAATTTCTGAGGATACGCAAAAACGACGTCTCCAAAGGAACGTAGTATATGCGCATGATACGCGTGGTAGCCATCTTGGGTAAGTGTAGTTAAAAGCAAGTATATTGCGGGCTTCAGGGCCAGTGAATACGTTAGAGGGAGTCAACTGGGTGTAGTGATCAGCAGAGTGGCGACCGACTGTCAGCTGAAAGGTCTCAACATGCGGACTGCAGGTGTGTGCGTGCTGCTCTAGTGCGACATCTAGTGGGAGAAAATCATATAGAAGCCCTTCATATATGACACAACCCTACCCTTTGCAGCTTTCAGTCATTCCGAAACAAAGCGTACATACGGTATATGCTTTAATAAAACAGACAGACCAAGCATATTTAGCAGCAGCCGTATTATGAAGAATCCATGAATCGATTGTCTTCTGTAATAATTTGACAGGGACAACACAGCTGCAGCAAATAAAGTTAATAATGGTTAAAGTGTGATTCAGTCAGTTGTGTTTTCCCTGTTTTGAAGTGCCGTTTAAAATGCTCTCTAACAACTGCAAATCCCTTTATGGATAAAAGAGATAAAGGTCATTTTATGTGTTATCTGCATTTAACCCATCCCTCAAGGGTTGTTTCACACGATGTTGTAAGCTCACCCTAAACTTGTGTATGTAAAGGTAAAGTAAAGGTGCTTTTTTAGTAGCAGCTAGCTTGGCTAGCATACACCTGGTGGCGTGAGGTACTGCAAAGATGGCGGCGGCCAAAGCACAGCGCGGTGTTCAAACCCGTTCTTGATCACAGAGGGTTTGATGGTATAGACAGCTTGTGCACACACACACACACACACACAGTCACACTCCTGCAGGCAGACAGCTGAGTGTGTGTGTGTTTGTGTGCACAGCCAGGTTCCTCTGGTGAGCGTTGTCGCTGCAGGGGAGTCACCAGATATAGAGCTCCCCATCTGTGTTCCTTTTGGCCTGCACACGTGCACACGCTGGCACACACACACACACACCCGTGCACACACACACACACGCACACAATTGTGAGGAAAACACTCTACGCTCCAGTATGTGCACCCATGCAGCATTACTCTGTATACTGGTCTACAAACACGTGTGACCACACACACACACACACATCTGCAGTTTGACTTCACCATCACCTACTGTACTGAACGCATAGTGTAGCACACACACACACACACACACACACACACACACACTCACAGGAAGTTCAACCAGGAAGTAGAGAAGACAAGGAAGGAGGTGGGATGTAGACTTGTGTGAGCGTGCGTGGGGAGGATTGCGTGGGTGTGCTTGTTTTGACGCACGTCAGGCGCGACCTCCACACAGTTAGTCAAAAGCACAACTTCATTTCTGTCACCAGCCGGAGCCAAAATAATTGGGCGATAACACCCTAATCAGGATGCAGGGGAAACATGGACCATTTCTGCCAGCGGTGTGAGATGGGCTTGCAAACTGCTGGGCCAAAGGGAATGCTCAGAAACCGCACACACGCACGTGCACGTGCACGCGCACGGTAAAGGGTGAGGTTGGTTCATCTGTGCGTGATTTGGAGCATTTGTTTTCAACCGTAATTTATACCGACAATGAGGAGGAATGTTTCAGCATGGAACTATTCAATACCAAGGAAAAAAAAAGTACAATTCAATGTGAGATAAACACACATTTGCGGATTATGTTTCCTGCCCCTGGTGAAACAGGAAGTTGAGGCGGCGGGATGTGTCTAGGGGATTGGCTTGTTTCTACAATAGCTATTAGTGTTTAAGATGTGTTATGCACACACACACACACACACACGGCAGATGTGAAAAGATCATTTAATTGGACACGAAAATTAGTAAACACCCCCGAGTGCAGGTAGAGTCCAAAGTATTTTCCCAAGAAGTGTCTAATCAGCTAAATTAACTGGAAACATCTGTGTGGTTTCACGGGGACTATCTCAGGACCGGCTATACTGTAAACCTGGATCATTCAGCACTTTTATCAAAACTGATTACCTTAATAAAAAGGAAACTTAATTGCTTTGTGTTCATTGCACTTTGAGATACAGTGTACTGTACACAAATGGCTGGTTTTCCAGGCCATGGATTAGTTTTAGATAGGGCTGGGCAAAACATTTTTTCAATAACTGTGATATTATCATATTTCGATATGCTTTACAATACACAATGACGGGCGCACTAGACACGCTGCCAATGAAAAACAGCAGTGGGCTGTTTTCACATGACAGACGAAAGGCTTAATATTACGTTTTATGACAGCTTCCTCTGCTAACAGCCAGTCATGTCTTCTGAGGAACTGCTAGCTTACCGTACTAGCTGGCTGCGTCTAATTCATGAGATCTTTCCAGGGCCAGTCACAACCGCTGCTGACACCTACTGTTGGACATAAAGGCTTTTGTTGTTTATATCAATATCGGAATTATATCGTATCGACCGAAATGAAGAAATATACCGTGATACAAATTTTGGCCATTACGTCCAGGCCTAGTTTATAGTAATGTTACAATTAACAAAGTAATTAAAGTCCCGGCTTAATTAATTCTATTGAGGTGATCAGTTTCCTCAAAATTTTAAAGTGGATCAACTTTCTGAAGGTCACAATGTGGCTGTCCTATCCCAGAATGCCTAGTGCACATTGGCAGTAGAGAAATATGAAGTTGTACTAGTTCAGTGATGATGAAAAAAGCACCGTCAAGGCCAGACACAAGGTCAGTTATAGACGGGAGCAATCCAGTTAATCATTTTGATCAAATTCATTTCATGACCATTTCTGTACACACAAAGACAGTACAGCTAACCTCATCAATGCGCTTGAGCCAAGGCTTTCATCTATCCGCCAATCATGGTGGAATGCTGATCACCTTGAAATCTTTGGCGTGTGGAACTTTCCATCATGAAAAAGGAGATTTGTGTGGTGTAAAAGAAAACAAAGATAAAGAATTAATAAATTGGGAATTACAGTTTGGTTAAAGGGCAATAATATGCTAAATCCCACCTGACGCAATTATGCATATCAGACTTTGACTCAAAAAAGTACTACTGTATTTCCTTCCCACCTTACTTTCAGAAAGTTGACAGTTTTTCCTCCCTTTGGGGTCCAGAGGAAACATCAAATACATCTGTCGGGTCAGCCAGCCCTGGTGTACTTTTTGTTAGATGCAGATTGCAATAAATAAGTCATTATCTTCAGGACACTTAATTAGAACATTACAGCAAGCTGTCTGTACCGACGTACACTGAGTCAGCAGAGAAAGCCCAGGTCATTTTGGAGGTCTTAATATCCCAGAAGGCAATAATACTAACTAGGGAGGTATCTACTGTGCAACATGTGGGGATGGAAGGGGGGGGCGGCAGTGAGTCTCCAGTCCCAGGGGTGCGTGCCACTGTTTTAGTACACACTTGATCGGGGCGCACACGCACGCGCTCACCTCATCCGTCCGTGTGCTATGGGTAACAGCAGGCCTGTTACCGTGGGATTTGTCTCGTAATACAAAGCCGGGCGAATATACAAATGGAAAGGAAACGCGTGGCAGGAATGAGTTGCCAGGGACGATCTGTCACGATTCCCCCGAGCCTCTCGTCTGTGACCTATAAGGATACCGCCGCCGTAATTCTTTCGGGGGAAAGGAATAGCCTCTGTATGTGAGCTGCTAGCCTGTCAGCGTAGACCCATTACCCTGTGTGACGGAGGGAACAACCCTGGCCACCAATGCCTTACCGCATAATTGACCTCCGGCTTAAGGTTACATTTTTATTCTTTATTTCTTTTTTTATTCTTTATTTTTTTTTACCTCCTCACGTCGGGCGTTAATGTGCCTTGCCCGGTACATGCTGCACAACGTGGTCGACGGTCGTTTGTTACCGTGACAGCGAGTGCAAGCGGGGCGAGGGCTTTATTGGCTGTCGAGGGTTGAACTGCTCTCTACATCAGACGTTTGTCCCTGAACGCCGCCCCCCCCTCCATTTCCTCGTGCGCACCCTCCTCGGACCAGAGCGTTCTGTGAGGATTGCTGCTTGGCCTCCCAGATGATCCTGCCTCTAGTGGTTGGAGGCTGACAATGCCCATCGGACCCCCACACCCTTGCTGGTGTGTTTGAGACAGAGAGCAGACAGATTAGCGACCGCGTATGCACGTGACTAATCCTACCTTGTGCGCTGCACTGTGGCAAAGTCACAGATTATGTCGCTGAAGTGTGCTTTCCGAGAGAGCAGCGGATAATACTGACTGTTTTCCCCGACCCCACGGTAGAAGTATGCTATATTATCTGGTAAATGTGTTTTTATTCGCTAATGACCTCATCCTAAACAATATGGTTGTTTTTCCCCTGTTTTCCACACTTTAAATAGGTGATTTTTATTATATATAT
>JAODOY010003407.1:0-11545 GCA_025399855.1 Forbesichthys papilliferus
ACACACACACACACACACACACACACACACACACACACACACACACACACACACACACACACACACACACACAGCCCCCCTGCTCACTCAGCCTCCTGCTCTGTAAGCCAGACCACACCAATAGAACTGCTCAACAACAGTTGAAATCCCCTTTTCTACATTGGCAAACATGATGGGGAAACACGTTGGGAAAATACAATATTGTTCAACTCTGAGGGGGACATAAGAATACATATTGTACCTAGGGCCCTTTTGAAAATATGTTTTATAAGAAAACTTATATCATCACTGTCTTAAACATTTATGACTACACCCTCATATTCTTATTCACACATAATAGGCTTTGACAGGTCTGGTGCTAAACATAATTTACTACTGTAATTATTGCAGGTTCAAATTCATTTTTTAAGCCAGCAATCAAAGTACATATTATGACCCACTTATGACCTGCATACAAAGTGCACAAGTGTGCAGGGCTACACCTATATGAAAAGTACAGCTCAAGAAGGATTTAGTCAGCAATACGTGTGTGTGTGTGTGTGTGTGTGTGTGTGTGTGTGTGTGTGTGTGTGTGTGTGTGTGTGTGTGTATAACTGTGTGCACGCCTTTGAATATTGGCCTTTTTCCTCGTGTGAAATCCTGCTGAACTGGTTGGCACAGTGACATTGTTCTATTTCACGCACGCACGCACACACGCACCGACCCACGCACCCACGCACACCATCTTCTGCAATGCTACCAGGGTGGGACAGGAAGGCAGAGGAAAGACAGGCAAGATGGCAGGAAGTCATATGAGGCCTCTGGGGAACACAGAGGAAGCGGTAGTCGCCATTAGTGACCAAAGTGAGCCTGTGCATTGTACACCGCGTCAACTCATTCAAGCTAGTCCTGGATGTCTCCAAAGGCCAATCCTGAGACATTAACATTAACACACCCAGGGAAAAAGGGTCAGAGGTCAGCCTCTTAGGGCATTGGTAGAAGTGGGGTTATAATGTATATCTATCCTCCTTTTGTAAACCACTTCAAGCCTGGCATCAGCCCTCACACACCCTGCACGTCTCACAAAGTTCACATGTCAAAGAATCCGCTTTTAGATGAGTCATAGTAGCTAGCTGTTACAAACCTACCCCTTTCTCACTCAGTCCAAACAAACCTGGACGCAGCCCACGCTATGGCTGGGCAACGGCAGCAGCAGTTGGCTTGAAGGTACAGAGAGGAAGCTCGAATAAATAACTGCAACACAGTCAGCCCGACAAAGGCCAGGCCACGGTAGAAGAAAAGCAGACGGTGGACAGAGAACATGGAAAAAAGAAGGGTGCATCCCAGGGTGTATGGGCAAGGGGTGGAGGAGGGGTAGATGAGGATAGAGAACAGCTACAGTAATGCTCTCTCTTAATAATGTGGTGCACGTCCGTTTCAAAAGCCTCATTAAATCCACAGAAGAGGAGCATTAAGGACAGAATGTATTTGAAGGCGGGTCCAGTTTTCTGGGAACCTTACATTTTTTTAAAGTGACAATGCCTAAGGGGAATGCATAAATAATTTGAGGACAGACTTTATGCAATACTAACAACCCTGCTCACACAGGGCAGATGGGACTACACAATGGTGATGAAGACCTTGGACAGCTGTGATACTGGCCAGAGCGGCTGGATTAAATACTGTCCCAGATTTAGAGACAGACTACAGCTCTACAAGGAGAGAAAGAAAGTTAAAACACATAGGAAGGAGGAAAAGACTGAATTAAATTAAAAAGAAGAATACAAAAATAGAAAAAGAAAAGCCAAATCATACAGCGCCAATCTGCCAATACGTGCCAGATGTTGGCCTATCTAGATATGATGCAGTCGCACCAGTTTGTTCAGGATATACGCACCATAGTTTAGGGATGACAATGAATGGTCTATCCTCTGCTCCTGCTATCTGAACAGTTAATAGGATTAAATTACTTCTGTAGATGAGGCGATACCATATCATCTCATGGACTGCAACACTTTTAGACACATCAACAGCAATGCGCTTAAGGCCATGGTTTGGATTCCAATTTATGTTTGAGATCTAACAATGGCCCCCATGTTTGAGTTTAGACTTGTTATTTTTCTTTGTGCATGTAAAGAATGCAATTAGCATTTATTTTTATTTGTCAGATCTTGAGCTTCCGCCATCTTTCTGAGGCTTCTCAAAATCTTTAGTTCAGGTCTGCAGTGCTCAATGTGCCTGCTTTGTACAAACACATGGTGGTCATATGTAGCTTTTCCAGTGTCACTATCAGCTGATTTTAAAATGGAAGTCTGGCTGTCTCCAAACCACCTCAGTGACATTTCAGCTGACCACCATTAAGCTTCACAGCACCTGTCCTTCAGTATAGGTGAGGTTCTGTTACCTACCTACTGTACATTCAAAGGGGACAACTGGCAGAAGACTGAAGCGTGAATACTGCCAGTTTGCACACATGGCTCATTTAACATTTTTGCTTGAATGCCATTAAAACTACAATCCATTTAATATACTGATCCAATGAACAGAACACACGGCTGCTGCACATTCACTATCAGGAAACTGCGGCTGACTGCAAATGTGTATTTTGATTTGTGTGATCTACTCCCTTCTGATGTGGTCTCTGGCTAACATGTTTGGCTAACATGAATTACTGGTGTTTGCTTCAGACTTCATTTGCATGGGTTTTTAAAGTAATGATACAGAAGGTCTATTCTCTATGATATGGATTCAGTTGAAATGGCCGTCAGAAAAACGTTTTTATTCTAAAACATTCAAATGTTTAGTTGCCAATAACTGTCCTTACTGTAGGACTACATATACAAATAAACCAGCTGTGTTACAGCTTTTTATCAAGCTGGAGGACACACAGTTAACTTTTACCTAAACTGTCACTGCCCAGATTCCCCACACAGCGGAAAGCCCATTAAAAGGTAAACAAATGAAGGCGGTTTCTTCCTACGTTTGGCCCAGAACTGTCACTCCCACTCCAAACGCACAGTTGAATCTTGTTCTCCTCCTCGGGAAAGGCTTTCATAACAATAATCCCTTGCTCCCATGGAAACGCGCTATGTTTCGCCCCCATTTCCACCAATTTAGCTGCATTTGCTCCACTCGTTGACTCCTTACAAGTGTTGGTGTCAGTATGATAAACAGCTTGCCCAGACTGTGCGACTCCTGCGGGTCCAGTGGAACAGGTGCTTGGATGACGGGTCAAACATGTCAGCCGCAGCAGCAGTAAAACAGATGTGGGGGATGTCAGTCTATCAACGGATGGCTAGCCGACCAGCACTAACCTGATACACACATGATAATGTGTGTCTTAGTAATCCAATGAAAGCAGCCATGATGTGTCAACCTTTCACCAAATGGTGTGATGAGATTTAGTAAAAATCCAGTGCCAGAGATCCATCCAATAACATCTAGAGGTTAATCTTGCCACAACATCTGGATGGGTGCAATTCCAATCAGATGCCAAATTCTCAATTTCCCTGAATAGATGTTCTGAAACATTGATCTGGGTCAAGAGAAAGATCCCTCTGTACGTACGTCCCCCACTCTGCAATAGCCTGAGAATCTATCTGTATGAGCTTCACCTGGAGATCGCTATAGCGAGTAGCTATCCTAAATGTAGGTAATTCGGTCTTCTCAACCGTGAGGGTTGCCGTGATTTGGCTAAATATTCCCAGATGCAAGGCACATTTTAGATTTAACCCAGAACCAAACAGAGGTTCTCTGTTTCCTATAATGTCCATTCATGTTACTTTCTTCTACGCTATAACCTGCATCTTGCTAACCTGACATGCCAGAGGAATTGTTGTCACAAGTGCATCTGGGGAGCCGTACATTAAAACAGGATGGTCTCACGAGGCTAGCTTCTTGCAAGCAACCTTTCAGATACTTCAGCTGCAGGGAACAGTAAAGGCACTACACTGAGTTGACAACACAATTGCATTGTCAATATAATATAATATAATATAATATAATGGCCTCGTCGTCTGGAGATGAGTATAGAGGTTCTATTAAGTGCTAATGATTGACCTAACGGTTAAGGCCAATGTAGTTATTTTTATAAGTGCAACACCCACTGGTGGCATCTGACATGCGTCGCTAAGTTTTACAACACGGTTTAATTTCTTAAACATCGAAGCCATATAAATATATTGAATCTCTGCAGATGTTCGCCAATTTGTCTTTACGCACCAAATGTCATGAAAAGTGCACTCCTTCATGCAACGAAGCACGTCACAAGCCACCAGTGGAGGTTGAGGTGTTAAGATGAACTACGTTCTAAACTACGCTGTCAGTATGAGTTGCCCTTTAGGGTTACTATTTGGAGAAAATGACGAGAATTCAAACTGGGAAAACCACTGCCTTGTTAGCGATGATGAATGCAATATTGAAATAGTGATGTTTCCTATGGGCAGCACACTTTTGTACAGGACCGTGTCAGACACAGCCTGCAATTGTGTTAGTGGAAATACTGTGGGAAGAGTTAGAAGAGACGAAGAGAGAAACAAATGCCTTGACCGTCCACATCCAACCAGCTTGCGTGCCAGCTGAGTCCTCTGGTCTGACAGCTGTGCCCCAAGTCTTAGTCACATACTGGGCACAAGCCATGCCAGTCTGGCTTTGGTATAAGCCAGCCAGCCTCTGCCAGATGGTGTTATACAGGCATGGAATAGGATGAGGTGGACAAAGGGTGGGGGGTTTGTTCAGGATAAAGGAAGGGAGGGTAGAACATGGGTGTGTGTGGCTGGGTCAGGACATACAGCCATCATGAACCACACCACAGGACACCCATCCCATTCCCATCATTAATCCCTTCTAGGGCTACGATAATGAATGACATGCAGGAAGCAACTTGGGCTGCTTCCGATTAGCACAATCCTGCATGTGTGCAGCAGTGTAGCCTGTACCCTGTAATGTCTGGAGCCTACTACAATACACATGTCCCTTTACTTGGGTTTATATCATACTTGGTAATGCATATACTGTATATGCATGGCAAAACCATGTTGAATAGGTGACATCAGGCACTGCAATGCACTACACCACCACCCAGACCTTAAATTGACCCTGAAGAGACAATGGAAGCAAGTCATGAGCCACTGTATTAAGTCATTTTACAAACAAACAACGTAATTAGCTGTGATTGAAATAATAACATATTGCATTAAGTAGCATGTGTGGTGCTCATGTTGGTAGAAGGAAAACAAAGAGTTTGACCCTCAACATAATAGATAGAGGAGACCATGTTTCCTTGTCATGAAAAGCAGACATTGCACACACAACACAGCTCCTTCTAGGGTGTACAGTAACGTTCTCCATCATCTCCACATCATCTCTACTCACCACCAGCTCGGAGAAGCGAGCGTGCAGTTCCTCGGCCGGGGGCATGGGGGCGCTGAACTCCAGCAGCTGCAGTGGAACGCTGTCCTTCAGGTTGATCTCCGGGGGCTCGCTGCTGCCGAAGCAGCAGAGAAAGCCCAGGCCCGGCCGCGTCCTCTTCCTGGGCGGCATGGCGACCGTGTTGCTGGAGGTGGCAGTGATGGAGCCGGGGGACCACGGGGGAATAAGGGGAACGGAGAGGGGAAGTGGGTGGGGAGGAGGGAAGGGAAGGGGGGGGGGAGCACGAGGCTATCTAGGGGGCATCGTCTGGAAGGAGAGCACAGAGGAACAGGGGACAAGCGGTTAGTTCATGGTGTTCTCCCATGCCACTCAAAACACATGTTTAAAAGGTATAGTCATTTGAACTGGGTCACAACAACGACACTTCTCCCTTCAATGCCACAGGGTGCTCTCTTAGAAGCTCCGCCCCACACATTGGAAATGCAGTGCCAAGGCTAGGATATTGTTGCTGTGTGCGGTCTGCACAACTTTGTGCGGGTTCCTATTGACAGAGCCAGGGCGTTTTACAGCACACAGAACAGGCAGCTAGTAGAACGTCAGCATGTATTCACAGAATGTGACAAAACGATTATTAGCTACAATCGCGAACTACACCTTTAAAAACACAAAACTAGTATGTAGAGGAAGCTTTTCCAAAACGTGCCCTCTGTATTTCCTACAGGACATCCATCCCATGTGGATGTGCGCCTGTGTTGGCAGGGTGGGTATGGTTATTGTAGGGGCAGAGCGGGCAGCAGGAACTGGCACCATGTTCTTGACCCGACACCGGCCGCCGTTAGGCCGCTACAAAGAAAGCGCTTGTCTGTGGAGGTACAATGGGGCCGCACATTGTGTATTGTCCGCAGCCACTTGCATTGGGAGCTGCCCCGGCATTGCACTCGCTCGCTCCTTCAATGGTGTGGAACTAACAAACCACGTGTGTGTGTGTCATGCAGAGCACAAGTGTGTTCACACAGAGACCACCCATATCCCTTTCAAGAAGAAAGAGAGTCCTCCAGGGTGTCTCGGCTCATTCAGGCCCACTCTTCTGTTGGGTGTCACCGACTACTGTTCATGTACACATGCAAACACACACCCACACCCACACACACACCTTTGACTGCATGTGGGAATGAATGGCCATTGGGCAAATACTATGGACACAATCCAGGCCAAAATATTTGAGAAAAAGCCATTATAAAGCTATTTAGGACTATGCAAAACTCATTGACTGCTGCCAAGAAGAACAGCGAACTAGACTGAGTAAAAATTGAAAGGGGGGGGGTGGGGGGGGGGATATCTGGTTGAATTTTTAGCCAATAACATGGAGATTTATTAATGCACATCATTTAGTAACAAACTGTACATGGAATGAGGCTTGAAAAAGAGTTAAAGCTTTACACCAGTTTGTTTAATGAGGCGGTGAAAGTTTATGACTACAGTTCCAAGGAGAATGCTTAATCTACTATGTCTCCATGTAGCACGACTCTCCGCCATTGCTCTCTCACATCGCCCCTCAGCGTAGGCCTTCCCACTGCAGCACCTAAAAATAGACGGTAAATACTTCATGACCGCGCTGGGCCCTCAAAAGTAGCTTACAGCAGGGCAGGGGGAGACAAAAGAGAAAACACCATATTTCAATTTTGCCCATTCATCTTTGACACATTTGTCGTTCACGCTCCCCTGAACCAGCCATGGCTAAGAAAAGTGGAGATGCGTGTGTGTGTGTGTGAAGGGGGGTCGGGGGGAAGGGGGAAGGGGGGGGGGGTCAAGGTTGAATAACATTTCTGCTGTTTGACTTTAAATGAAAAGCAAGTGGCCTTTTTGCATTAGCTTCTTGAGCAAGTTTGAATAAGCTTTAGGCCTATTTATTACAGAATGCAACGTGAGCTTCCTAAAAATGAATTGACAAATTACAGACTATTGCATCAGTGTGCTTGTTGACAGACCAATATACTGTATAATAATAATGCTATTCTGTTTGTGTTTGTTATGTGCATGGACATTTGAGAGTGTAGTGCAGCGGTTTTCAAACTCTGGGTCACTGAGTGGGAGTGAGTGGGTCTCGAAAATTGCAAGCGGCCATTTAATGAATAAAGAATATCAATGAAAGGCTTCCGTGCTTTAAATTCATGTTATTCCACTCATTGGTTGTGAGTAAGGTTGTGGCAAAATAGTATACTTGTTCCTGATTAAATCCTATTTAGCTGGGTGCACCCCAGATTCTGGAGCGATCTGCTCCAAAATATTTGGTGCACACAAACAGGTATAGCATTAGCTACAATGGGTAGGTTTTTGACAATCATGTTACCGGTACTTGGTGTTTGTTGAGTCGCTAAATAGATTAGTCTAGGTCGGTCTTGGCACACAAAAGCTTGGGAACTCCTGATCTAGTGTGTGTCTCTGAGAAAAATGCCATGCAGTGGGACACCTACAACCTTTGACTAAATATAACCACTTAATGACACTATGCCAACATTGCAGTAACAAATACAAAATTAAACATTTAGGCTACATGATCTTCCAAGGCCAATATTCACATTTAACTTCCAACAGAAGCAAAGTACTACTATGATCTTGCACAATGGTTAAGTCATGCCCAACACGTTTTGGTAAACGCCAGATGTGGCAGGGCAATAAATGTTAACCAAAACTGTACAGACGTGGTTTGGGTATTCTGGCTGCCAAAGAGCTCAACAAAGAAAGCAAAGTCCTGTAGCCTGGATTACAACTCAGGAAACTAGTCTGTTTTATACTCCACATTTTCTGTAACACCTGAAATAGCAGTGCCTTTTTGTACAGTAGAGTAAGTAATGTTACTTACTAGAGGATGGGTTACTGCCAAACCTTTCCCGATGGTGGTGGTAAGACAACTATTGTTCCTATGGACAGCTGGGGGAATGCAGCAGGAGAGGCTACTACTTCACAGGGGCGTGGATCCATTCAACAGGACATATCCTACACCTCCTGTCCAAAAGTGTGCGTGTGTACGTGTGTGCGTGTGTGCGTGCGTGTGCGCGCGTGTGCATAGCCTGCATGTGTGTCTGTTTGCGTGTGTCCATCTGCACTCCCCCACAGAGCCCCACGTGCAGCCACACTTCACTCAGCACCAGACCTGCTGGCTGACTTCCAAGCCATGCCCAGGGAAGGTAGGCCAACACACACACACACACACACATCGACATATACCTCTGGAGAGCCTCTCTTATCTTTTAGCTTTTCATTTATTCCCCCCATCCACCGCTCTATGGGCTGCTGTCATGTCCCATTCTCACCTTCCACTTCTCTCTTAAGTAGTGAATGGAGTGACAACCCCCCCCCCCCCCTTCCAATCCTTCCCACACTTCTGTTCCCTGGGTTACACTGCTCTCCAGCTACCGTTGTTCATGTCTCTTGTCCTGGTCTCTCTTCCCTGCTCTCAGTGAATCTCAGTGTCATTGCTCACTATTGCCAATTGTGAGCAATGACATCCACATACAGGACAAGTTTGAGGCCCACTGTTGCATCACACATCGCGTGAACACGTGCGCAGACAAGAATATCCCTCGTCACACGTGCACAGCCCTGGGTTTGATTTCTTATTTTATACACACAGGCACACCCACTTAAGACTCAGATCTCCATGCACACAGAGGCAAATGCAAACTCATGCTTGCTTACACACCATGAGCCATGAGAGGAGCCAGTGTGGGAGGGAGAGGGAGAGAGAGAGGCTGAAGGAGAGAGAGAGAGAGAGAGAGAGAGAGAGAGACAGAAAACTGCCACTTTACATGCAGCGCACTACCTCATCGCCTCATCTCCAGTGCGGTAAAGTAGGTCAATGGAGGAAGAACAAGGGATAAAGGAGGAGGTGGGCGAGTTTTTGAGAGCAGGGAAGAGATTGACTACTGCTGCTTCTGGTGTGCAGAGGCGAGAGAGAGAGCGAGAGAGAGAGCAAGAGAGAGAGACTGTACTGTATCTATGCAGGGATTAGTCTTAAACTTAATCTTTTTTTTTTACCAGAATAATTTCCACCACTGTCTCTCTCTAGCACATCTGTCACACAAACGCAAAGATCTTTCTGTATTTCCAACATAAACACAAAACCATTAAGCTTTAGTTGCCCTGGTCTGAACAGACTGACTGTGAATATGTGAATCCAAAGCTTTCCTCTCTGTCTGACCGCCAGACCAGTTCTCACTTCCTGTGTTATCGTGTTATCTGTTCATCACTCCGTTTCACAGCAACCGCCATTCGCTGCAGTGGGCTAATTGCTTTCGCTCTATAACGCACGCGTGTGCGCGCGCACACACACACACACACTTAATTCATAGTTCATAACTTTGTTTACGTGACATGACGACGCTGGCAAAAGAGAGTAACGTTTCCTGAGCAAACAGCAGCCTAGAACATTATAGTGACTAGAAGGGAGTTCTGGTTGATGCTCATGAGTGCAAATAGAAATTAAGTCATTTAAGATCGTTTTTCACTGATTTTTTTTTACTTACAGTAATTGGAATATGCCTGCGTATTTACTGTGTTAATCAAAATGTCCCCATGCGCTTTCAGTAAAATATGTGTCTCTTGAGATGTATTCTCAACAGCCATTACACATAGGAGCTATAGCACCCATCCAGTGCCAGTGCCCCAGACATGCCCTCCTAGAGCAAACCCACCTCTTCCTACAGTCTGCCTGTCTGCCAAATGACTAATGGATCTACCATACCAGTTCCTTTTTTGCTTTTCTCAACTAAACTGGCTGCCAGCCAAATCTCCAAGGTCTAAGATGGCCAATGAAAACCTTTTGTCTCAAAGACTCCACCAAGCCTAGTGGCCCACACGCATTCATTGGTGTGGCCTCTTGGGGAAGTCCTGTAGATGTGGGTCTTTCCCTGTTAAGGTCAAAGGCCACATAGCGGAGCTAATCCATTACATTAGCGCTGCATAGAAGCAAGAAAGGATCCCCTGCTGCTACAGTCAATCAGTGATGAGGTCATCTTTCTACAAATGCACACGCACACACCACTTCCTCTTCAAAAAGGCGGTCATGGCCATGTGAGGCTAATGTGAAATCAATTCAAAGAAATGCATTTGTTCTGCGGCATTGTAGGCTTATGTTATATGATTAGAGCACTAAGGCCAAAACGTGCTAACACAGAGAATTAAATAGCTTAAAATCAAACACTGCACACACACATGTACACACACAAGCACACGCACACACTATTACAGCGCACATTCCTAATATGTGATATCACTATCCATGTATTTCAAAGAAAGGCTTGGTAGCTACAGTATCAGTGAGGCTAGCTGCCTTTACTGACAAATTACCATATCTTACAGAATAGGAGCTGGCACCGTTTACATTCCTGATGTCATTCTGAAAGTGCACACTCTGCTGGGGATTTCATGGTGTAAAGCCTGGAGCTTCATGAAAAGTTGGTACCAAGTGGCTTTCTCAAGTGAACCTGGACATTGGCCCAGATGTTCTCTGGGGACCGGTGAGGTTCTTCGACAGTATGGGCCTGTATGAGAGCCTGTGTGCCGTGTGAAATACTGTATCTCGATCCCACTTCACGGTGTACATCCGATCGGCAGCAGAAGAGATATTTTTAGTAGTGACCGCATGGTCTATATCTAGAATATTCGTGGCTGCCTTGGCTGGCACTACAAACAAATAGAACATGCATTGAAGGAGGAAGACGTTTAAAACATATAATAAAAAGGTAGTTCTGTTTATTGAATTTTAATGTTTGTTTGTCTGTTTAGCTGATTTTAATGTATGAAGGAGCAATTGCTGAAGCATGACTGTAATTATTATGTCACATTCACTTTGCTGCTCCATGGATACTGGGCCTACATCCAAAGAGGCTCCCTGAGGGCTGAAGTGGCTGCTGATAAGAGCTGTCTCTGTACCAATGTGCCTACGTGCATCTGCCAGGACAAGCATCCGATCAAAATCAGACACCCACCCTTCCCTCCTTACAGCCCGTCCAACCCTGTTCATTCTAGGGTTCACTTTCTCCCTCAATCACTTCCTCTCTCCCTGCCAACAGATAAGGGAAGCTGCGAGAGGGATACTGAGGCTTAGAAATGGAAACCACTGTCGTCACAGACGTCCTCTGTGAGAGGAAAACTGGAAGAGCAGGTCAGATGTTGGTGTGTATATAATATACAT
>JAODOY010003408.1:0-10493 GCA_025399855.1 Forbesichthys papilliferus
TGCATATTTTTTTAGAAATGTTCAAACATTGTTCAAAAGCCACATAATGATACAATACAGTTTATTTTTGGAAATTAGGTTTTTATATTTTTTAAAGAAATTTTCAAATTTCAAACATTGTTCAAATTGCACAGAGATGCCCGAAAACGTCAATTAAAAAAAAAAGTTTAGATATTAAAAAAAAAAAATTCAAGCATTCTTAAAATTGCACCTATGTCCTACAGTCAATGTTTTAAAATAAAGTTTTGATTTTTTTTAGAAAATTTCAAACATTGTTCACATAGATGCACTATTTACAGTCAATTTTTTTTAAATAAAGTTTAGATATTCTTTTAGAAAATTTCAAACATTGTTTAAATTGCACAGAGAGATGCCCTACACAGTCAATTTTTTAAAATAAAGTTTTGATATTTTTTTAGAAAATTTCAAAATATTGTTCAAATTGCAGAGATGCCCTACACAGCCAATTATTTTTTTAAATGCATTTTTGATATATATATATTTTTAATTTAAAATATTGTTCAAATTGCACATTAAGATGCCATACACAGTCCATGATTTTTAAAAATAAAGTTAAGATTTTTTTTAGAAAATTTCAAATTTCAAACATTGTTTAAATTGCAGAGATGCTACACAGTCCATGGTTTTTTAAAAAGTGTTTTAGTTTTTCTTTCGCTAGTCCATATATAATTTACTGTATTACGACTACAAAGACCAACCTGCAGCTTTCGTGTTATTGGCTTATGTTTCTTTTGGATTGTACCACATATAAAACATATTTATTCTTCAGCTATAGGGAAGTGCAAGTTTAGCGATTCTTGGCTGGAAAATAATGAATTTAGAGCTTGGTTAAAACCAGTTACCAGCAACGTATTTGAAGTCTACTGCTTCTTATGCAAGAAGGTCATTAAACTGGGAACAAAAAGTGAGGAGCATCTAACTTCAGCAAACAACAACCATCAGCCAGTTCTGCCAACTATCCAATTCCAGCCCCAGCAGCACTACCTACCCGCTGCCTAGGCGAGACCCACAACGCAGCTCCCATAAGCGACCTCCGTGTCGCTTTGGATCAGAGCCAACACTAAGAGCGGAGGTGCTCTGGGTTCTCCACATGGTGACTAGACATCAATCCTATAACGCGAATGAGGAAATTGGGGAATTGTTTTAGACGATGTTTCTGGACTCTGACATCGCTAAATCATTCTGGTGTGGGAAAGATAAAACTGCCTACATTACACTACACATTGCACTATTTTTTTGTGCCAGTAGAAAGCACTAACCACAACACGGACATATGACGTTTTGCGGTTGGCGCCGTCTGCTGGTTGTGCGTTTGAAACCCAGGGACAGCGGTAGGGTTAGGATCTTTCCCGTGTTAAGTGGATTGTTACTTGTTTTTCATATTGGTTTTACTCCCTGTTCAACTGTGTGGTGTCTGGTGGTGGCTATTTTGCAAGAAATAATTCAGTTGTATCGAATTAAACTTAATTTATATAACGGAGATTCTGGCTAAAGGAGAAGAGCTTAGATTAATGTAGTGCACTTTTTTCTTATAACTTTTTTTTTTTAACAATACATATAACCTGTGTTGTTACATTTGAATAAATGTATTTACTTTAATTTTGTGACTGCATTTCCTTGACATGTTTTCTTTTTTTAATGTGTCGTGATATAGGTCTTACATTTAATTCATAATGGTCTTAAATTTGACTAAGTGAAACCTGCAGAAACCCTGATTAGCTTTGAGAATATTAAACTTAGTGTAGATGGAACTTATTTAGCTAATACTGGGCATTTCAACCACAAGGTGGAATTTATTTACATGACTGATGGAAGTCTTAAGAAAATATCCTGGTTAAGTGGTTTTGACTTTAATATAGTTCGTGTATTCTTTTATTTCACACTTGAGTAAAGCGTGTGGACTATGTACACGTCATTCTAATTGATATGTGATCATTAACATTAAGTGGATTTGACTTTCATTTCAATATAGGTCATGTATTAATTTATTTCACACTTGAGTAAAGCTTGTGGACTACATACACGTCATTCTAACTGATATATGTGATCACATATGTGCCTTCATGTCCAGTACTGTCTTTACTCTGCTTGCTTATTTTAAAGGGCTTAAAAGAAGACCCATACTGCCATCTAGTGTTACATACGTAATAAACAAATACCCAAGTTTTTGGAACTGTACAAATAACAATGTACATTTTCTCATTTGGTTATTTATTTTTGAAAATACAACAAAAAAGCAATACACTAAATGCCATACAACAAACTAAAATGCTATATAAAGCTTTTTATTTAAATAATAAATGGCAATTTCTAACAACTTTGATCATGGTCACATGAGAATATTAGAACGTGTTCAAAACAAAGTTTCATGCTCGAATGTTAACAATGACAATCCAAGTCACCTTTCAAATAAAAGAGATTTAGCTAAACTTAAGACCACAAACGTAATGGCGAGCGATGCGGTGGTGTCAATTGGTTGAGCTTTCGGTCTTGTTGCCGTCCCCATTTTCAACAATCTTTCGCTTCTTATCATCTGTTTGGGATTTGAACACATTAACTCTGTAAAACTGCAGCTCTCGAATGCTCTCCTGAATGTCATCCAGGGCTCTAGGGGGGAGGGGAAGACAAGGCCCAAGATATGATAAGAATATATCATGGCACGCAAATGTATAATCGACACTAATCTCTTAACAGATTTCTGTATATACAGAATCTGTGGGCAGCGACATCAGATGTTGGTACTGGACGCATACTGGTTTCCATTTGTACCATAATACGCTTGTATCATTTATTGACTATAATATGCTTCATGCAAGATTGGCGGAACACGTTGGCCAACATACAATCTTAGAGAGAGAAAAAAAGTATTTTTCTTAGCATTCATTCATGTGGATAGGTTAATAAAGATGAGCTGAACTCAATTCTCACGTCTCAAGCAGTGTTCATTTCGTTGATGAAATATTTTTGTCAACTAACCTTTTTCCATCACTAAAACGAGACGTTAAGGAGACGAAAATAGATCACTGATAATAAAAAATTTGATTAAATTGAAGCTGTATTTTCGTTGATGAAAAGAGACTAGACAAAAATGTTAGTGGTATGATTTAAATTAAAAAACTGTCTGCATATATAATTTACCGTAGTTTAATACTTACTGTAAAAACTGCCTGTGTTTGATTTACCGTAATTGCACACATAAGTGTGCAGGCTGGCGAGACCGTATGATCAACCGTAACTGCACATATAAGTGGACAGCACAATGTAAAATTCGGCAGGTCTTGTCTACAGTAGGGGAAGGATAATCTGACACGGTAAAACAGATGGACAGAAAACCAGATCGATTCCATAGACCAGGTCTTAAAACTAAACAATAGCGTACAGCCCTAATCTGGATTCCTTACCATCTTAGTTGCCTTCCAGGTTCAAATGAATGAATGAATGGACAAAATAACTTGTCAAATTGTCCTACCAGGCAGAATAAAGGATTATAGCTTGACTGTCGACTATGCTACCATACCATCTGCATGCAACACGCTATACCGATATTAGACGTTTGCATTTGTTTAAAGAGAGAAAACATTTTGACTAAAAGTTGACTAAAATGTAATGACTTTTCCTTGACAAAAACGCTGTTCTATTTTCGACTAAAATTATTTAGAATGAAAATGACTAAAATGTGACTAAAACTATCAATCATTTTCGTCTAAAGACAGACTAAATCTAAAATTGCTGTCAAAATTAACACTGGTCTCAAGTAGATAATATGACAAAGTAGGTCTTGGCCAGGATATCCACTGGCTGGGAAATAGCCCAATAATGGGTTTTGAAATTGTGTCAACACTGACAGAGGGTGCTGGGGGAACTAAACCACCTGGAAAGAGAGGACTTACCTATGAAACCCTTTCTTCTGAGGTGCATTCTTGTACTCTGTTGGAAACCATCGTCTGTAGGTGTCAAAACACACACACACACACTTAACGAAGGTCCTTCCTGCAATTTAAGAACCCCTAACAATGTAGGCCTACACAATGTGAAATTTAAATTATTAACATGTTTCAATTGGGCCACATTAGTTCAGTTTATCAAGGAAGTTGTGCTTCAGAAAACTGAATAGAAAAAGTAAAATGTATTTAATTTAATCTGCTCTAATAATGGTAATGGGGATAATGTACAGGAATATAGACAACCTTCCATGCTAATACAGTCAGATATAAATCACAAGACAGACTGGCTTCAGGCCCGACCACATTCTCCAAATGATCCTGAGTAAACTAAACATGATCTTTGTGTGCAAAGATGACCTTCATTGCAAACATTCTTACTGTGCAATGCAAAAACTGAGAGAAAAAAAAAGAATCACCTGCAAAGCTCCTTAATGGTGCTGACATCGATTATTCTGTAGTGCAGGTGGTACATAAACTGTGGCATATACTTGTCAAGGAACTTCTTGTCAGCATGCACAGAGTTACCTGTGGGAATAGTGGATTAACATTAGAGCTCAGACCCATCCAAACATGTTCCTTGTGCTGCTAAGTGGCTTGTTACATCTGATAGGCAGTAAGGCAGAGAGCAAGTAGAGAAGTCAACAGAGAGAAAGTAAGTAGAGAGGTCAACAGGGCGGTGAGACGACCCACCAGCTAGGGGGCACTGTCCTGGCGGGGTGTGCTGCCTGATGAAGGACAGGAACTCGTACTCGGCCTGCTGCAGGTTGATCCTGCTGTCCCGCACTGCCTGGGTCAGACCTGACTGGGGGAAGAGCAGACAACATCAGCTGACACTTCCTGTGTGCGGTGGGCTCACATCCTGTCATCCTGTCTAAAAGGCCAACGCACGTTAAAGGCAGGTTCGGCTATTCTCTGAAATGCTTACTAACTTCGAACTCAAATCAAACAAAACTCCCTTAGAAGCTCCGTCCCCACACAATGAAACGCATTATGAAGCCAAGGGCATCGTTCACCACTTTGTTTATGTTCCAATTTACAGAGTCAGGACTGTGTAGTATAGGATTATATTCTCTACACGCACAGAGAACGGTAAAATAGCGAGTGAGGAGATATTTGGTGACTTTATTTTTTGACAAAAAGTGTATTATCTTACAATTGGCTTGCGATAGTTGACTATAAATTCCACGGCTTTGTAATGGTTTTAACAGTCTAGACACGTGATTTGATAAGAATTGCTAGAAAGCAGGAAACATTTGTAAGTAAAACAGACCAACAAAATATTGGCTCTTTAAATGAATTTGACATAAAATATGAAGCTTTGCCTTAATTTTCAAAAAATGAAGATGCCATTTAACTTTTCGATCCCACATTTCTGCAGATGATACTGCAAACCATATTTCTACTGTCACTTCATAATAACAGTAAATAACTCGATATACACTAATAGTATTATTTTGCTTAAATGAATCATAAAAACCTAAACTTACCTTGCCATGATGTTCTTTGCACCAGTCAGACATTCCAACTAGCAGTTCGTCTGGTTGATTTATTACTAAATTGGGTCCCTGTAGGCAAAAAACTGGTTTGCATAAAACCATTGGAAAAGCCAGAGTGCTGTACAATCACACAAAATGTGTACAAATAATTTCTTACCTCAACCAGAATATTAAGTTCAGAGTCTGTTATGATGCATGCCATCTCAATGATCTGGTCATGCTCAATATCCAGGCCTGTCATCTAGAACAACAACAAAAAATTAAATGAAAAATGAGTTGCTGGAGTATTTCAGTTACAATTTGCACAACACCTTAGCAATACATACACACACATGTGATTTTCAGATATGTGTGTGTTTGCACTCTATGACCATGAAACGCAACATGCAATATCTTCACTGAACGTAAACCTATGATGTAAACGTTCCTTCTGGACACACGCGTGACGCGCCCACCGTCTGAATGTACACATTGAAAAGGTAAACTAAATAAAAATGTACAATGTAAGCAACAAAGCGACTGCTTAGGGCCCTGTGGCCACCAGGGCTCCCCCCCCTCAAAACATGTATTTATTTATATGTATTCTATCAATGACCATGACCCTAATGAATAAGTTAAACAATGAATAGATGGATGGATTATGTCAATGGTTGGTAATCATTAAAAAATGCAGTAGGCCTATTAAGATATGTTATTGGTCTGTTTAGCATTGTAGCATGGTTTAATACATTCCTGCTGCCTCTGTTGATATCTGATAGCTTATCACTCACATTCATCTTAAAAGAAATGCCACAAAAACAGACTTTGAGGCAGATAAATGTAAAAAGAAAATGATATAAAATAACTAGCAAGGTTGCATGACAAATTACAGTATTGTCTACTGGTCTATATTATTTTTCAGTACACTATGTTCAGCAGGCTATAACACTTTATGCTTTTACCATTTTAAAAATGGGCTTTAGTGCAAATGAACACCAGATTACTGTTGTGAGTTTGCTACCTTTTTAGATGAAAAACCAGAACCATAATGTGACATTGGTATGATGTAAGCACAACATCTAGCTATAAATAATGATATTATATGGAACTTAAGTGCTTGAGGAAGGTTACTTCCCCAAACAATAGACACAGAAGAGGACAGAAGATTAAAGTATGTCTGTTTGTTTTTTTTACCTCAGCAGGGACAATAATAGTACATGAAAAAAGTTGATCTGCCGGAGCAAGAGAATTTGAAAGCAATACAGAATTCCTGATAGCTTTATCGGTACTGCGTTACATTTTTTCACCTGATGCCTAGCTGTAGCGTTTTCCTTTCCATAAAATAAGTACATTTCCACCGTTAATTTGACGGAAATTTAATGTTTGATGCTCAAAAGTAAGATTTCCACTCATACAAAACCTAATTTAACCAATGATATTTTACTTGTGTGGTATCTGTGTCAAATATGATTATCACATTATTCCGTTTTTTACCGTTGTCATTCTGCCTATCGCTTTTACACGGACATCAAACTGAAAGTTGAGGAAAAGTCAGGTAATTTTACATTTGACTTGGGCATACCTGTGTACATGTAATGTCAACGTCTCCAAGCGACTGTATGGACATAGAGTGCAACCATTTTTCCACACCTGCCAAATTTGGGTTTATGTTCATAATTGACGCCGTACTACTACGGCACCGTAGTGTATACGGTACTCATACGGTCAAGTTTTTACAGTCATTCTCTATGCTGGTCTTACTGTAAGTTGTAACTATTGTTAACAGTAACTAGCAAACGAGTACAGTGTACCGTACAGCGTAAAAGTACGTATCAGCATGAATCTAAGCAGAACAAGCTGGTCGACTTGCCTCCAGGTCGACCCACACCATCCTCTGGGTCATAGCCGGGTCCGATCTGCTTGACGACATGCTGCTAGTGCTGCTAGTGCTGCTGCCGCTGCTGTGGCACGGCGGCAGACGAAACCCTTCTCGGAGCTTCCCGGTGGAGCCCGGGCCGTCAGCGAGCGAACGAGCGAGCGGTAGGCTGTTCGGCAAAACTCGGGTTCGGCAAAGGGATTGCCTCGTGCTTGAGCGGTAAGCAGGGCGCCACGCGCTACACAGAACAGCCCAACTGCCAATGGCCCATGCCGAGGTGGTTCCCATGGACGCCGTCATGTCAGAGCCTACTTTCGATTTCAACTGTCGTAAAAGCAACGTGTCACCAACATCAACATTCAGGATCCACCCCCGTTGCTGCATACTGTTTAATAATGGTTTTTAGTCTACAAAATAAGTGAATATGACATTATTAAATAGACAAAAGTATACGATCAAGATATTCAATAATAATACTACACTAAAATATCATAACAATACCTTATTTAAATAATTATATATTATATTTTTACAATAATTTTACTTTTTGCCCTTATTTAATTTCTAAGAGAAGAGAGATCAAAGAACTTGAAGAAGCAGACCCAACCTGTTATGGTTTTACTAAAACAAATCTAAAATATATCGATAGTGTCATAGTAGGATTATCATTGTTGTATATAAAACAAAGGGGAATCGCTTAGTAATGATGGTCCCCACACCATCTACTATCTAAACCCAATAGACCTGATAACATGATACTGTCAGTCACTATATTCTAGTGTTAGTTTGCTTTCTGGTAGCTGTCTCCTACTGATGTAGGCCTACTGGTTGTAAGCAGTGTTGGGCAGTACTAGTTACTATAACATTATTATTTTTTCCAGTAACTAATAGTGTAACTATTTAATTTTTTTTTTTAACAGTAATATATTACAATTACTAATCGAAGTAATGCTGCATTACAGCGTTACAAGAACAATATTTCTGGTCCTAGCTAACTTAGGTTAGGCTAATTGAACCAACCTGTCAAATCATCGTTTGAGAGGCTGCAATGTTTTCACGTTGGCTGATTGTTGGGTCCTAAGGTTCATTACGGTTCCCATAAAGAGGATTTAATTCTAAAATGAGCTGGCTACACAGGCTGTCATTTTTTGGGAAGGGGAGAGACAGGGTAGTGATGGTGAAAGTAATATACTAATGTAACTAATTCATTCTAATACCCAGTAACAAGTAAGAAATAGTACTACTCTTTGAAGGAGTAATAAGTAACTAGTAACTTAAAATTCCTCAGTAACTTGCCCAACACATGTACAGTATAATTTCTGTCTTGATGGTTTTCCAAAACATCTGCAGTAACAACTTCTCCCCATAGATGGCACTAAAGTCTTTTCAATGATTCTATTATCCTTGTCAGTGGTATCTAGTGAGGCAAGCTTCAGTATATTCAACATCTCTGTGGGTTATATTCAGAACAGTACTTGCTTTATGGTAAATTAATATTGTGTGTTAGTTCTTGTGAATGCTCCCCAGCCTTGTAAGCGTGTAAGCATTTAATTTGAGAAATGCTCCTCATCTACTGTATATAAAATTCTGTATAGAATTTAAGTATTCCATTTTAAAAACTTGGCTATTAATAAAAGCTCTTTAAACAGCACACGGAGGAGGGTTAGTGAACATATTAAACTGTTTTCAGGCCCTTACTCAGGTAGTCTCGCTTCAGATATTCGCCATAACCCTGCCGTAATTGGCGTGTCAGGTTATCAATCACGCAGGTGTGTCATATTCTCTCTCAAAATAACCAGAATTAAAATGTGAAAAAGGGAAATAATGCAAATAGAATATACAATTACTTCTGATGATTTTGGCTGTAAGGTAAACAACGAAAAATTAGTTTATACTAAATGCTAAAGTGATTCTGTTCCCTACATTTTGATGTAGGCTAGTAAAGCACAAAACCACCTTCCTTCCGTAGTCTGCAACACACGCACGTACACAGCGTGTTCCCTATCTGTTGCCAACAGTGGGCACTAACCTGCTTTGTAGCTCACCTCAGGAAGTGCACACTCCTGCTCAAGATCCCCCTTTGAGAGGAATTCAGCGGCATAATGAAAAAGAAAAATGATGAAACGGAGAGAAACTCACCGAAGACTCTATTTGGAAACGCAGACTCCTTCAGCCTCCATGGATATTAGTGTTGGCATTCTCTACAGAGTTGCTCTTTCCTTGATTGACAGCTACAGACTGCCAGCTGCCAAATTTCAAACCATGTTCAGTTGTATGTGTGACACATAGCACTTATCCCTTATCTTATCAGAGGAACTGGGATTGTTGAATCATTTTGTCAAATTGTGAAAAGGTGAACATTGAAAAAAATGCTTGGGCTATTCCAAGGGGATGCATATACAAATAAAACAACAACATAGAAACAGGCACGTGTTTTAGATTTGAAAAAATGTGTTAATTTATTTATTGGATAACAATCTGTAACCTGCAATATTTAATCAAAGCCAGAGACATCCAACAGCCAAGGAAGAACGTCGGCAGCTCAGAACTTTCCTTTGATTCATGAATAATAGACCGAATTGACATTTAAGAAAGTTGTGTTTAATGGTGGAATGCAGCACACAGACAATTAGTTCACTTTTAGAGTAAAGGGGAGAAACCAGAGAGTAAAGGAATGCTCAGCGTGTATGCACCCACATAGTGACTGGGGTGCCACATGTGAAAATGATGTGTTAGGTGCAAATTGGCTTCAGCGACAGTCGGGCGAGGAAGAGGTGAAGCTTTAACTAAATTCAAATGTTATTAGCAACTCTTATAAATAAGCACTGTGTGACACCATGGCATATATCAACCATTTACATAAAACCTTTGGACACACTTTACTGTCGATATATAGGGGAATCGGTCGATTGGCGTAATAATAAACCATCAATGGTCCACATTGCAAACAAAAAGTAATATGTGGGGCTTTGATTTGCCAAGTAACCTTAGTTCCTTAACGTTGATGTGTAACTTTAGTATCATTGTAAAATGTTAGCTGTCGTTAAAGGAGAAATATACAGTTTGCACTTAAAACAGCATCTCTTAGACTTGACACCTTGACACCTTGACATGTCACTGCCAGATGCATAGTTATACAACAAGTATTTTTTATGAATATGAATAATTTTTTGTTGT
>JAODOY010003408.1:10593-33630 GCA_025399855.1 Forbesichthys papilliferus
GACACCTTGACATGTCACTGCCAGATGCATAGTTATACAACAAGTATTTTTTATGAATATGAATAATTTTTTGTTGTCACATAAATGACCATTTAACCATTTAAACTACATTCTTGAACTTCACGCATTGTGCTGTTCACAATATTACTCTTGTGTGTAAAAGAGCAGCATCATTTCTGCATTGTAATCTGTTGTCTGTCACTCCACCCACTCAGGTCAGATAAACAATTAGGTCAGGGCATGTCAGGGCAAAATGCTCACCAACTGACATGGTAAATAGACTGCCTTTTTATATCTGTCTGGCCACAAAGCGATGTACGGGATTGCCTCACATTCACCCATACACACGCACGCACACACACACATTTATACACTGATGGTATCTGAACAAGAACATGTCCAGCTTGATGGGAGATATAACGTTATGACAGTAGGAATAGTAGGAATGCCATAAGGCCTTTAATACGCTATCAGTGTGTTTATTGGCACAGCGATGGATGCCTGTTCAGACTGATCTCGAAGACAGTTGTATAAACGACTCTAGCAAGTTGAGACTATGTGGTTTGGTCAGGTGTGATCATCCCAGCTATGCCACATTTATAGGGTTTAGATGTTCATATTAATGCATGACTTGCTTTCATCAACATTTTTAATCTGTTGCTGAATGCTATCAGACTTATATGGAGACTTTCAGTAGGAGATAAAAGGGAGCTATTCCGTGGACACCCACCAGGCCTTGAGAAAGCCTCTCTGGAGCTCTTTATAGAGTGATGAAAGTGTTTGAAAGTGTTTCTATGAAGGCAAAATTCAGATCTATGCAAACAATTCCATCAGCCGAACACAAGACAACCCATTTGATACTGACGACACTATTCATTAAGCTCTCTTCTGCCGTATTCAGCATTCCAGCTCCGTCACAATCCATTCTTCAAAATGTCATTACATAGAAGACAGGAGTGTGAATTACAAAGAAAAAGAATAACGTTTAAACACTCACTGTGGTGAGTGTTGGGATGTTTTGGCCAGGGTATTTCCACATGTAGTTCATAAACAGAACTAATGTTCTGCCTCCAATCCCCATAAGATCCCTCCATGAACCGGTATGAACAAATTCTATTGTTTTGTTTTGAAACTCCAAAGCGGGGTGCACAATGCTCTATGCTCCCCACACACCAGGCCTAGGAGTGCGTCCTGTCCTACCCCTCCCTCTGGACCAGGCTTCATAGATGAATGGGTCGTTATCAGGCTTGCGCAGAAGTTGATAACAACCCATTTTATAGATATCTCAAATATCCACTTCATCAAATCACATCTAACTATTATACGTGTTAGGGTTAGCAGGCAGGCAGGCTGGAACCAAACAAACGATAAGGTAATTTCCAGGGGTTTAATGACAAACATGGGAAAGAACACACGGCTTGAATACAGAAACACAAGACAGGCCATTGGACGGGGAATAACGAGGGACAGGTGAAAGCAATACACAGTGAACACGAGGGTCGTGACACAGCTGGAACTGCGGCAATATGGTTATTAAACACGCACGTTCTTTTGCCCGGCCACCGTCCGTTTGCGTCATTGATGCCGACTAAGTCATAAAGGTCATAACCGGTGTATGTGTTATTGACGTTGCCTCCTCTTTGTAAAACTTTTCTTGTATTAATTCACGGGAAACAGTTTAATAAATAAACATGGTCAACACTTCATCAACCGGGAGACTCACTGAGGCTTTCACCTTAGTGGCATTCTGCCAGCACACTTGCAAAATGTCAATAAGCACATAGTAAATTATCTACAAGTCACAATAAGGGAGTGTCTTACTCTTACGTCAGGTCAATACTTTCTGTTCGGTAGTGCGCCCTCTCCCAGAAACCTATAATTTATGTAGATCAGAAACAAGACTTATATTGATCCATCATGGCCTTCTAGAAATGACTGCACAGCCACACGGACACATAATTGATAGCATTCTCAAAATTATCCCCATTTATTATTAATATAACATGACCGTGTTTGTTCATCTTCTAAGTGTTTTTATTTCAATTTGGCCAAGAGCCGCTTGAAATGTCTTCAGTTCAGGTCGAATACAGTAATGCACATAATGCATATTTCTGTAAATCTTACTACAGTATACACTATATACAGTATACAGTACACTATACAGTATATACTACAGTATAATATCTGCTGCATTAGAGGCAGAGGTACTTAATCAAAGTGATTAGCAGTGTGTGGGGGTCATTCCTTTCAGTGTAAACCGACCAAGATGTACTTTCACCAGCCATCTCCAGCCATCTCCAGCCATCTCCAGCCATCTCTGCAGATCCAGCATAACAGAACTTGCCCAACAACACACCGCTAAAAACATAAACAAAAAATAAAGCGAAGTTGACCCATGTTTGCGTTGTTCAGATAGTTACTGTATCAGCCGGCCAACCACCAAGGACTTAGGAAGATGTGTTCAATTATTGCTGTTATTCAAAGCCAGATAGAGATCAAAAGACAGAACATAATTTAAATGTCTAAATGAGCAGGGTGGAGATCGGAGTTGGTGTGGACACATGCTGGTATCCCTCGCAGATGAATGAAGGCAAATGTCACCCGCTGATTTCCCTTGGACCAAAGCCTGCTTGCTCTCAACCTTTCATTAATTGATGGCTAAGCAAATCTCATAAGATAAATCCATCACAGTCTGCAACAGTCTGCTACGAGAGCATCTTAGGTCAGCAGACAGTTGTGATGGACAGTACTGACGGATGACTTTCAGACAGCAAAAATGAATGCAGATTATCCTACTGTCAGTATTAGAATACAGTATAACAGAGCATTTTTAACCTTGCTATATAAATGCATTGCACACATACTGTACATACATTTTCCATACAGTATGCTGTAGTGTTTCAAGGCATACAGTAAACTGCATGAGAAATGTCAGCTTTTAATTATACTAACCTACTCTAAGAATAAAGTATCACCTACTTTTAATTAAAATGTCCCCATTGTAAAATGTGTTGTTTTTTATCCCCTAGTTTTATGGTCAGTAGCTAACCAACATTCCTACCAAAATAACAAAACCAAAAAACTATTTAGGATTGTATTGATTGTAACCAAAATCACACACAGTCACATAGCTAATCAAGTTAGGGCATGTTTAAAATTAAATAAAAAATGAAAATTGAAGGGAGACTGTCCAAAATGACAGAAAATCAATATAACATACATTTCTACAGTATTATCATTTGATATGAAGTTCAAGTAGTGAAATGGACATATATTTATGACAAATAATACACAACAGGGAGGACAATTGAGGTTGGTGTTGTGTGCACTGTGTAAACTTGGCCTGTCAGTTCAATACAAGACTAGCGTTGGCACACAAACAAGCTGGAAAAGTTCTCTAAATATGTTTGCACTGAGCACCTGCAGATGTTGGGGATCCGAGATGCCAACTGACAAGGTAGTTTGGGAGACAAGGTAAGTGCAGAGAGGTTCAACCACTCAGTTTGATGTAAGGTAGAGTGGAGTTGGCTTGTAAACAGCAGTTCCAACACCAGTGGTACCTTGGGTGCCTGGAAAAAAGGAGAATTCAAAACCGCGTATGCTGGTAAACGATGGCTCGAATTGAACTCAATGAAACGACGCTGTCAAAACAATTGCAACATATCAGAGAAAACGTTTGCGGTAATCAATTCATCAGTATTACTGTACGTTTGTTTATTCAAAGAACAACGTTGGCACAAAATCATTCTATACAGTAATGTGTGTCCACGAGAAATCCCTCAAATCAATGTAGGATTGTAAAATATGACAGTGGAGAGACTCATTTTATTACACAGGAGTGGCCCAACTCCTCAGCTGGAGCGCTCAGCTCGGACATTACATCAACCCATGCTTTCGTTAACATTCAGAACAGTAGTAATAGTTATGCAAAGTATCCCTTTGTCCTTTCACCACAACCGTTTAATTCCTACAGTCATTTTCACTCCCAAATTACTCAAATATTTAATGTTTAGGTGTCAGAAGTGAGATTTTAAGGTCTACTTGTGTGAGTCTTTTTATTTAAATTTTTTTTACCATTCCAGCTTGTTGTAGCATGACTGTGTGGAAGTCGTATTGAATGATTCCTACGTATTCTCAAGTTTTAGTCAGTTCAGCAGTGGAACTGGTTGGAGAGCACCATGTCCATAGCTTCACATACACATCATCTTTTGCTCTGCCACATGGGCTCACTTCAAACAGTGGGTGTGAAAGTCAACGTGAGATTCAAAATGTCTGACGGAAACAATGCTACTGTAACATTATCATCACTCCACTCGTGTCATTCAGATCTAAGTTAAATCACAGTACATAAAATGCTGGGTTCACAAAGCTCTGGTGTAAACAAGACAATATCAGCTAAGTATGGAAATGGGAAATCGCTCTGGTAGCTGGGAAAATGTGCCTTCCAGAGATGTCGTTTTACAGTGTCTCACATTAAATGGGATAAGTACAGAGCGCGGTCGGAAGCCTTGCTCCTCCACACTTGTAAACATCATAAGGTCCTTTTAGGAGAGGAAAGTGAAAAATGGGCTGTGGTGCAGCGAGATGCTGAACAAAAGCTTTGGGATGCTACCCTAGCTTGCGTTAGCCTTCGTACGCTATCCTAGCTTTGCGTGTGATGGCTCAGTCACTCCATGCATTCACCTGTGACTTGTGAGCGCTTCATGGACAGTCACAGGGCGAACAACAAGAGGCAAACATCTCTCACAAGTTACAAAATAGAACTACAGGTAAAAGAGAAAAAAAGAAATACAACACACTATGCAGAATATACCCCCCCCATCCCTCTTCCAAGCCAGAAAGCATTATAGTAGCTTACTGCAGGTGTGAAAGTCCTACAGATATCAGAGATCCTTGCTGTGCAAGTGCACATTCTTTCGCCCTCAAAAGGATTGATCTTACAGTTCCTCCCACAGCAGGTAGAAGAATGATCAAGGATTAACATTTCTAACAACACTGTGAATTCCAAATCCATCATCGCAGGCGATCACACAGCCCCTAGTTCTTAAAAAAAAAAGATTTTTCATTTGTATTTTTTCAGATAAATACCTGCCTGTGCATATTTGAGAGGTTTTGTCTTTTTATGGCCATAATGCGACAGTCTGCAGCAAAGCACCGGCTCGCTGTTTATGAGTCGTTAGAGCAGACGTACCGATTGCCACTGACGTCTTCTTCTCGTATACTGAGGCGTCCACGTCCAGATGTGCAGCCTCAGAAGCTGGCATTAGCAAGCCACTTAGCGTTCCACCAGCCCAGGTGCACGTACAAAACAAACAACACCCTCCCCCCCCCCCCCCCCCCCCCGGCCCAGTCAGGCTCTGGTTACACGTGGGTCTGCATGCGCTTCTGCAGCGGCCGGGTCAGGTCAGAGTTCTGCGAGGAGGACTGGGAGTAGTGGGAGGATGAGGAGGCCTTGCTGTCCTTGTCAAACTGCACGTAGCCATCCTGCTTGCTGTAGCTGCTGACGCTGCTGTCGCACTGCGTGTCCACCAGGGAGCCTGAGTCGCTGAGCGAGCTGCGCTGGAACTCGCGCTCGCACAGCTCGATGCTGCTGCCGCCGGCGCCCAGCACAAAACGCTGCCCGTAGTCGTACAGGCGGGCCGGCCCCGCCCCCAACGTGCTGTAGATGTTGGTGAAGGACATGCCGGTGGGCACGCGCTGCTTGCCCAGGGTCATGGAGCTGCCTGGTGGGCTGCGCGACGCCTCGGCTCCCTGGCTGGCTGCCAGCGCCATGGTGGGCGTGGTGTGGTGCTCGGTGAAGGTGTTGACGCTGTAGTAGCCGTTGGTGGGGTCCTGTTGGGGGAAAGGTTAGACCTTTTGTTAATTCATTATTAATAGAGCAGAAGACATAGGTAAAGACATAGGTGTGTGTGTGTTAGAGGTCTTCACGGGTCCTCCGAGACTCGGGTCCAACTTTTATAGTTTGAATCGGACCTTTGTTGGATCTGACATAATTGCTATGACTCTCGAGTATATGCAATTTACCAACTGCACCCGTTAATTAATGAATAAATATGTTTATTATAATATAGCTTATATATAAGGAAGCAATTGAATGTTGAAAATGCCTATTTATTTGGTTATTCAAGGAGGAGTGTCAGACCATGACAATGGAAAAGATTGTGACTTCTCAGTATTACTTAGTTTTATGTTAACTAATAGATTTGACCGTTTCTGTTTATGAATCGAAATATGACCAAATGCGGGATTGTCATGCACAAATCTGTTACATCAATGTACCGGTACGATGTTAGCATTGATAATCAGATAGATATATCTGAACGCCAGTGGGCAGCTATTTACATTTGTGGCACCGCTTGTAAAGAGAGGCATTTCTATGGCAAAGACCCATCTTAAAACCGCCGCAAGGAATATTGCTGCTGATGTCATGTCCTTTTTGGAGTTGAAAATGGAGTTTGGGGTTGAAAATTCAACTTGAAGCAGAAAAGTGTCCGACGCCATCTGTGTTTCTTTCCTGTTATCCAATCGAATGGTCTGAGAAGCGGGCAAGTTTACTGTTACTAGGACACTGCATTCACAGAGTAAGCTGTATATTAGCAATATATAATATTATGTTTATGCTTGTAAAGTCAGAAAACTATTATTGTTTTAGCAGCACTGCAAAAATCCCCTATCAAATATAAGTTCAAATATATTCATTATAAGCTTTCTTATGCTTAAAAAAAAAGCTAGTTTGGCTGCCAATGCAGTAAGTGAAATTCACTTAATTTAATAAGATTTCTTAAATTAATTGCAGATTTACTTATTTTAAGTCACTAGATAAGCCATTTATGTTAGAAACAAGTCCAGCTAGATTTTAAACCTAAAAACAACATTATCACACTAAGTTAGATGTTAGTTTTTGCAGTGAGGGCTAGCTAGCTCAGTGCGCCTTGCGTTTTGGAATCTGAAAGCTGCACCTGCGGCATCGCAGCCTTTCTGTACCCAAAACCCCATGTAGGAAATGATTGTGATTTTATAAGGCACGCCAGTTTCTTTGGAAAAGGAAAATAAACACGCTGTCCCTTCTCTCTCGTGTCAGAACATGCATTCGCTGTTCCATCTTCTATGTGCCCTGTACTTTAGTATTTTAACGAGTCTGTCCCCCGCCTAACCCAATTAGAAAGAATAACAAACCAGTCTATTGATTAAAGGGAATGACATCAAAACATGTGAGGCTCTTCGAGCCTACTCACACGATCTATAGATGGCCAAACAGGCTTCAGCATCTGGTAATTGGCTATTGGTCTATTTCTAAAGCGGCCCTCTGCTGAAAGAAAACATGTAACGAATAAATAAATACAATTAATCAATTATATAAATAAACGCCACACAATGGCTTCAACCTTATAAAGACTTCGGAATCTGGGTTGATTAAAAGACAAGCCTGAGAAAAACTGTATGTGTCCATCTCTAAAGCAGCATGGTGAACAAGGCCCATGCAGGACATTTGGGCAGCACATTAGCACACAATGTAAACATGTTCATCATTGCCATCTAATCTCCTCATCTGACACTAAATAGCCTGATTCATCAGATCTGTTCCACATCTGCTCCCATAGAGAGGCATTACATTGCTCTGTTAGAATTATAATACCTTTAGGTCTACTTCTGATCCCATAAAGATTCATTAAGACCCGGGTGTACCACTAAATGTTGGTCCTTACGCAACGCGAAAGCGCACTCAGGCTGTTCGCCACGGATATTTATGTATACAAAAACCTGCTTTGGAATTAGCAAAGTACGATTTATATGTGCACACATTGTCTCCCTGTGAACAATATTGTAAATAATAACAGTCAATGCAAAACGTTTTGAGGTGCGCAGGCAGTCTGTGTGACGATATTTACGGCGCACGCACCGCCCACAGATGCAGGAAGTACACCTGGGCCATTATGTTGCTCTATCTTGGTTAGTATTCAAACATCTCTGCCCACATGCCCGTCCAGTGGGGCGTGGTTTTCTCTGTGGGGGCTTATGGTTTCTTTCAGAAGCTGGCCCGTACACACCTACACACACACATAACCCCACACACACACACTTCCCCACACACACACACACACACCCACACACACACACATAACCCCACACACACACACACCCACACAAACAAACACCCCCCCACCCACACACATATAACCCCCTCCCTTCCCCACCCACACAAACACCTCCTCCTACCCACACACACACACACCTTGACGTGCTGGAAGTCCTTGTCCTCCTCCTGGACCACCTCCAGCTGCTTGAGGACGGGCTCCTGCTGGTACTCCCCCCGGTCAACCTGCAGGGCACACGCACGTGAGAGGAGTTCAAGGCACTTGGAAAGCGTTCAAGGCACTTGGAAAGCGTTCGAGGCGCGTGGAAGGCGTGTGAGGCGCGTGGAAGGAGTGCGAGGCGCGTGGAAGGCGTTCGAGGCGCGTGGAAGGCGTTCGAGGCGCGTGGAAGGCGTTCGAGGCGCGTGGAAGGAGTGCGAGGCGCGTGGAAGGCGTTCGAGGCGCGTGGAAGGCGTTCGAGGCGCGTGGAAGGCGTTCAAGGCGCGTGGAAGGCGTGCGAGGCGCGTGGAAGGCGTGCGAGGCGCGTGGAAGGTGTTTGAGGCGCGTGGAAGGAGTGCGAGGCGCATGGAAGGCGTGCGAGGCGCGTGCGCATTAATAGGAGGCCGTACGTGTATGTATTCCAGTATGGCTGCAGCCGCCTCCAATGTGAAAATAATGCCACCGCCTTTTTCTGAGGCTAAAATAAGATGAAAGAGCGCTTTATTGCTCCCCGCGGGGACGCACGGCTGTGGCAGAGTCAGCAGCAACACTAAAGGAGACGTAAAGTGCAGAGCTACCGAAAGATTAACAGCCAGATAATATACAGCGGGCGACAATAGCGCCATATGGGAGCTGTTGACAAAGTGCTCATAAAGTGGGAATGATGCAATGGACAGATAAGCCAACAGCAGGTGACCAGCGTGCTGTGTGTGTGTGTGTGTGTCTGCTGCACCTCACAAGCTGTATCAGATGGTCCAGAGCCATGTAGAAGAGAGTCGCGTTAACTCCGCTCACTCCACAGCAATGGCGGATTATTTTTATTTTGTTTCCAACTTCCGTTGGCATAACTCTGTATTTCAAAGGCTCTGGCCTGGTGTAACCAGACCATATTCACACGCTCCATTGGGAAGTCTTCACAGGTTCCTCCTACTTGGCATAGCCCTCTGGTTCATTTAAACTATTAGACAGCGCTGAACTAATTGGCGTTGCAACAATATTTCTCCTCATCTAGCTCTCCCACCACTTGGAAACACGCTTGACTTCAACGTCATCTCACTAACCCACGCTGATTGGGTGGCTGTGTGAACAATAATGCAAAGATTTCCAGACTATAATCTCAGCTAAATAAATTGATCTGACAGCAATAGTCGGGCGGAGCCAGGCGACATAATCAGCCCCTCGGGTGTTAAATACGCCTGCCCAGGGCTGGATCATCTTGTCTGTATCCCTGGTCTACCTTCCGTTACTCTTGTGGCTTTCAATTAATTACTATATTTTGTGTGTACACTCGGGTGCTTCTGGGCCGCGGTGAGCCGAGGCCAAGCGCCTCCTTACCATCATCTGCTTTACGGACGCGTGCTCCTCGCTGTCCCGCGATGCCGCGCTGTGGTCTTTGTGAACGATCTCCACACGGATGTCGTTCTTTGTCGAGACCACTCCTTTGAGATCTAGGCGGGATGGGGGAGGATGGGGTAGAAGGAGAGAGAGAACTGCCGATCAGATCATGTGTACTGCTGTAACTTCAAACATCGCAGGCGGCCTCAGATACCGATAGTACTGTATACTAACGTGGTGGTTTATTGATTAGTAGTGTATACTAACGTGGTGGTTTATTGATTAGTACTGTATACTAACGTGGTAGTTTATTGTTTTGTTCTGTATAATAATGTGGTAGTTTATTGCCAGTATTCATCACACACTATTTCCAACAAAGACATTTGTGTTGTGGGACAGCCACAAGTTAAAGAAAAATATGGCAGCAAAGTCAAACAAGATAATCACCGATAATACTGAAGAAATATTGCTTCATATATGTGGGAATTAGACGCTTTCATGACGTCACAAAGGTAAGGTTCAACTGAGCTGTTTTGGGACAAATTAGAGTAACGTCTCAAGACAAGAAGACAGCCTGCACAGTGATAGCTGGCAGAAAAGATAATTGACACACCATGGCAAGATGATTTAGAATTTAGCAAATAAAATGCACTCTCTTGATCTCGCCTGCTATCCATCGCTGGTTAGTGCTTTGAAGTGATGGATGCCAGCCTACTTTAAAGTCATTTGTTTTTGCAACAAAACTTTTGCAAGATTAAAAGATGATTTAGTTGGCGTGGCAAAATAAATCTGAAAACTATTCCACCTCTGCACCTAGTACACAGTTTGAGGATAGTATTTTGACACGTTCAAAATCACAGGAAAGAGCATCTGTAAAATAAAGCATTTACTGTAATTGATGCAATGCATAGTGCTGTTAATCATATGCTGTATATATCACAGTGAGGAACAATTAAGTTTCACATAAAAAACTTTTAACAGCGGACAAAATACTAGAAGTCTTACTTTCTGATTTCATATCTCTCTGTCGTGAAAGAGACACGGGTAGAGATGACATGACAAGATGGACATCCTCTGTGAGAGATAACAAATGGTTTCCTATAAGGTTATTATAAGATAAGCTAATGTAGGTAAACAAATACAGTAATAATATGTAACATACATATTCACTACTGACTACCGTAAACAGTAATCTTATAAACTAAAATAATGTAGGTAAACAAATACAGTGATAATATGTAACATACATACTGTATTCCCTACTGACTACCCTAAACAGTAATCTTATAAAATAAGTTAATGTAGGTAAACAAATACAGTAATAATATGTAACATACATATTCACTACTGACTACCCTAAACAGTAATCTTATAAACTAAGATAATCTAGGTAAACAAATACAGTAATAATATGTAACATACATACTGTCTTCCCTACTGACTACCCTAAACAGTAATCTTATAAACAAACTAATGTAGGTAAACAAATACAGCAATAATATGTAACATACATTCACTACCGAGTGCCTATATGTTTGAAATGTCAACTTTTTTGTCTAGATACTAAACTATACTGCTATTGCTTATCTGAACCCACACACACAATCCCACTTGATCCCACTCACTATTTCATGAATTCACACTAATTAATTAACTCATTAACTCATTTACATTAATGTGATGATTTGTAGTGCACTGTGGGTGGACAACTGTGCAAACACAGCCCTGGATATGTTTGCACAGAGTGCCAAGAGCTAATGTAACATCTTTGTGTTGCGGTTGCCTTGCATTAATTGTGTGTGCCTGACTAAAAGCAGCAGGGCTTACTCCTTTGCAGACGGGCACAGCAAAAGGCAGCTAAGGACCCCATGAGAACCGTGAGTGCTAGGAAGGCCCCGATCGCCACGCCGATGATGACAGCCAACCGCAGGGTCTCTAAGGAGGAAAAACAGGGAGATTATTTATAGTGCTTCTCCTTCGTGCTATTGTACACAAGCATACTGCACACTGTGACGGCCCGGCCTTGTTTCAGCAGGCCTCTGGTCCTGATTGGCTGGGTAGGCCCTAATTAGGCCAACTAAGTACACCTGGGCATGTCACATATGTGTGTGTGTGCAGGTCTGTGTGACCGTCCTGGTACCACACATGATGTTGTTGGTTTGATTTTTAGTTGGGTTTGATTCTTAGTTGTGTTTGTTTCTTAGTTTGGTTAGCATGCAACACGCACCACATATATTCAGTACATACACCTACCGACATTCACACCTCATTCTATGTTATTCTGTTAGTTAGTGTTTGGTTTGTTTGGTTTGTTAGGTTTACGGCCCATGAGCCAGGCCGTAACAACACACACAGTACAACACATTACAGTACAACAGTGATTTTCAACAACTTGTGACCCGCTAAAAAGATGCTTATAGCTTGTGCATTATTATATAATATTATATAAAGCTTACATTATTTTTAAAAAGCACAACCAAAATGTATACAAACAAAAATAAACACAATTTATAAATATATGAATATTTCATAAAGCTAAATCGTAAAACTTTCAAAGTTTCAAGGACTGTTAATCCTTGATCACATAATGCAAGCTAGGGGTTTTAATAATGCAAGCTATGCTCCGGCCTCGCTTTGGTCCAGCTGAGCTGTGGATGTCAGGCTGACAAACAAGGTTAAACCAGTACAGAGCAATGCAACTTCATCAATTAGTGAAGGGACTGGCAGTTCTGATTCATCCGACATAGATGACAAGGCCCAGGCAGAATGGAATGAGCACAGAACCCAGGGAATACTTTACATATTGATCACAAGGCAAATGCCACATATCTGTCTGCAAAATCAACATAATTAAGTATTACAAAGTAATGCAGCTAATGTCGCAATGCTCCCAGGCAAGACATGCACCACCACCATAGCTGTTCCCCCTAGATCTATCTCATCCTGCCTTCTCTCACACGCACACACTCTCCATGCAATACCTTCTCAGTAGATATACATTAGCTAGCTTGTTAGAACTACCACAAAGGTTAGCAAACAGAGAGAGAGCGAGCGTTAGAGAGAGAGAGAGAGAGAGAGAGAGAGAGAGAGAGAGAGAGGGTGAAAAAAAAAGTATAATACTTTTGCCACATGTACACTGTTACGTCATGCTAATAAAGTGATTTGATGACTTGAATTGAGAGAGAGCATGTTCACCTTGTTCCTTAAGGCGTATGATCTCAGTGTCGGAGCCGAAGCTGTTCCAGGCCGTGCAGTTGTAGATGGTCTGGAAGTCCGCCGGGACGATGTTGCTCATGGTCAGGGTGGATATCACGCCCTCCTCCGTGCTCACCGTTTCCACCGTGTAGCGGCCCGATGTACCGGACTCCAGAACAGTCTCCTTCCATGACCAGGCCTACAGACGGAGCACACGTTATGGGCAGGAACCGCACAGACACCTGATGTAGCCTATAGCTGCACAGTAGCCTGGGAGAATGCACTGCACAGTAGCTAGCTAACAGCTATGCACCTGGAACAGAGACAAGGAAGCCTTGGAGAATGCACTGCATAGCTACTAGTTTATTAATACACTAGGTGTATAACGGGCTGGTATTCTACTGGGTCTACAGTAGGCTACTATACAAACAGACCAATTGTTCTTAGAGGCCTTAGAGAATGAAATGTATAAAGTACACCTGGAACAGACACACAGACGCCTTGGAGAATTCCCTTTCAGTCCGGACCCTCCCCCAGAAAGAATACAGTTAGTTGTATCTGGCGATATGGTTCTGTTATGGAGGAGCCCCCACCCCCCTTACCCCGTACAATACAGAATACGGAATGTGGAGGTGAGTGTGACTGGTTTTAGGGATGATGCCTGAACAAGATAAATGTTATTTTGTATTTTATTTCTGAGTTGCAGTGTGGTCATGTTTGAATGTTTCTTGATTCTGTACACACAATTACTCAACCCACATGTTTCCATATTTTAAAAGCAGATTGTTCTAATTCTAGGTTAAAGCCTAGTTCCTCCTCATTAGTATAACATGTCCTCTTGCCTCTCATTACTCAAAACACGCTGTGGAATACTGTGAGCTATTTTTAACCAATTGGCTGCCATGGGATTTGAAATTATACTTTGATTTTGAGATTTATTAAAATCAGTTAGCTTGCTACGGGTAATTTATAGGAATTTTAGTAATATACTGTATACTGTAGGTATACATTTTTAGCAAATACTAAAAGCTACAATCTTAAGCTTTCCACAATATTTCACACACATTATATACACCATAGCATATTTGTGTGGCAAAGCACAGAACTGGTTTGCGGATTAAAATTGGTAAATGAAGACCTGAAATTCTTACTCTAGACTGGTTAATACCGGAAAAGCACAACCCACTTAGAAATGAGATGTATATATTATTAACACCCATAATTATTTACCTAATAATTTCAAAACCATAACATCAAAAAAAGACAACTACAATATCATGTTTCTTTGATCTCTCTTGGACCCTTATTATCAGTATAATGTATATTAGTATTGTACATGAAAACACTTTCATGAACCAACAATAGGCTGAATCATTATCATATTAACCAGGCATAAATAGAAGCCAAACCATCATTGCATTAAAAATGCACATAAATTCAACACATATTAGCTAAAAATGGTCAAGATAGCGAAGAATATATGGAATAAACAGCAGCAGATTCTATCACGGTGTGTAATTTCTGTGAAATACCCTGCAAAATGATTTTATAGTCTGTGCAAATTGGCACAGACTCTATTAAAGTTGGTACCAATTCACACAGACAATTAGCAACCTACTCCCATGACATTACATTATCAGACAGCCATCAGTAACACCATTACATGCATATAACTAGTGTGTCCGTCATGGCGTGGTATTGGGAACGTTCTTTTGCACTGTTGCACAGCAGCGTGTGGTTTAGCCTAGTGCCCTGGGTGTCTGCCTGTGTAGTCCACAACATCCGTGCGTGTGTGTAGGTGCATGTGTGTGTGTGTGTGTGCAGGTGACTCACAATGCGGTCCGGTGGGGGCGTGCATGTGTGTGTAGGTGCATGTGTGTGTGTGTGTGTGCAGGTGACTCACAATGCGGTCCGGTGGGGGCGTGCTGCGGATGAAGCACTTGATCTGGCCCTTCTCCCCGTACAGGGCCTGCTGTGTCTGGGTGCTGGAGATGGAGGGAGGCCCTGGGACAAACAACAAGCGGCCCCGTCATCTCTCTGGACCTGCCACCTGCATCCTCCCCTCCCATTGGCCACCCAAACCATAGGCCACACCCATCCTCCCCTCCCATTGGCCACACCCATCATCCCAAACCCTTGGCCACCCAAACCATAGGCCACTCCCATTCTCCCCTCCCAGATTTAGCAGGTTTAGAGTAAAGCTGGTTTCACCATTGGGTGTGTGTGTGTGTGTGTGTGTGTGTGTGTTGGGGGGGGGTCATTACTGTGATGTTGTCTTAGACAGAAGCCCAAAGAGATGAGGTGAAATATTTTGATCCCCAAAAATTGATTGTTTAAATAGTTTATAGTTCCGAGATTATTTATGATGTTGCAACATGCAAGCAAAAAATACAATGATATAAAATAATTAAACATAGTGACGTAAACAATAAATTGTAAATAAATGTAAGAATACTGTAATTAGTGATAACTCACAAACCAGATTAAACACAACTAAAGATCCGTTTTAAGACTTTAAATCTCTGTTGGCCCTCCTGAGGCCAACGGTGACCCAGGGTAAGGCCCCTCATCTGGCAGCATCCGGGCCCAGCTAGTCAGTCACGGTCCAGACGAGGGATCTGCTGCTGTGACTGACTACCTGCACTCTGCGGTGTCTGAATGACATTTTGACATGACATCCTCCGCTCTCCTGACACACTGCAGAACTGCTGACCACGAGAAATCACATTTTTCCTCCTTTCAATTCCCCAGCCAACAGAACCCCCATTCCCCGAGAGTCCCCAGGGGTCCTCAGCCTGTCACTGTTTATGTAAACAAAACAGATATCAGCAGAATGTGCGCGGCCAGCTCTGCGATGTATAGGAGTAAAAGGAAGGGGCTAATGCTAATCGTTATGCTACGTTATTGTGTCATCGTTTGTTACGAGCTGCCACTTCTTCTCCAATGATTATGTTTTAGCTCGTGTTCTTTTTATATTCCTGACCCATGTTTATTTATGCTGTAGCTACTGCAATTTGTTGTCATAGCTAGACTAGTATCTAGGCTACCTACCTATTAACCAATCTGAAAAGGCAATGATTCCATAATAAAAACAAATGTTCTGGAGATTGCCTACATTATTAATGGGACGGCAATTAGGAGGTGGAGTTTTAGAGAGAATTGCAAGACCGAGTGTTTTTCTGCAGCCTTCTTCACTTCCTGCTCCACTGTAAAGCAACACATGCCGTGAACATCAGTCTGGGCACGTCCATGTGCTTGGGTCTGAATCAGTATAGTACTGGCAGCTACTTTGGTTAAGCGTGTGATGTGAGCATGTGATAGACAGGTGGCTCATCCAATCACCTGTCACCTGTTTTGTCACATAAGAGTCTCAGCCTCTTCATCAGCACTACGTCACATAAGAGACCGTCTCTAGTCCCAGCCTCTTCATCAGCACTACGTCACATAAGAGACTGTCTCTAGTCTCAGCCTCTTCATCAGCACTACGTCACATAAGAGACCATCTCTAGTCTCAGCCTCTTCATCAGAACTACGTCACATAAGAGACCATCTCTAGTCTCAGCCTCTTCATCAGAACTACGTCACATAAGAGACTGTCTCTAGTCTCAGACTTAACACAAGTAAAGGCAGGCTCAGTGAGACTTAACACTAAGTAAAGGCTGCTCAGCGAGACTAAACACTAAGTAAAGGCTGACTCAGCAGGATTAGCGCAGCGTTAGTCTGTCGACATTAGGACTCACCGTTCACAGTGAGGGACACCTCCTTCTCCCCAACGCCCACCTTGGGGACCACGGCCCGACACACATACTTCCCAGCATCCTCCTGCTTCACGGCCTTCAGCGTTAGCGTGTTCCTGTTGCTAAGCACCTGTGTGGAGGTCAGAGAGGTCGGGAAGGTCAGAGGTCATTCCCATCCAGTCCTAGTCAGCGAATGTAAGCCAATGCAAGTGTTTTGCCTGTTCTCTGTGTGTGCGCTGAATGAATAATAGTGTGTTCCGTAAATGGGAACACAAACAAAGTGGTGCGGACCGCACCACATAATAACTAGCGACCTCTCCACCTCTTGGCACTCATTCCAAACTCAAATTTGGTCTTTGAAAGTCCTTTAATCTTCTCTCTTATAAAAAAAATAAAAAAAATAAAAAAACTATTTCTGCTCTTAGCACTTATTAATTAGCCATTATCAATTTAGTTTGACAATATAATTATATACGGACATGTTAGCAGTCACGATGACAAGATGTAACCATTCTAATAGAATCTTGTTTGCTCACAAATTCTTTAAAAGGTAAAGGTAAATGTATCCCAGCCTTTTAAAATGCATGTCCAATGTTGGGGGGTGAAGGGGGGGGGGCATCACTGAGACCACCTTAAGGTGTAAGACGTGAGGCTAGAACGATCCAGCGAAGGTTTTCACACTTCATTGGGTTCTGAGCCGCTAGTTAAACTGTTCTCTATGCTGCCGTGTGTTCGCCTGCCTAGGGCATTTGAGTTTTTTGTCAAAAAGGAGTAAGAATGTAAATACAGAATTTAAAGCTAATTGTAAGCTAACTTAACTTTTTGTAGAATTCACAAAATGTCTCTTCGCATCTCGCTAGCTTACCATTCTCTGTGCATGTTGAAAAAAAGAATCTGATACTTCTACACGGCCCTGTCTCCGTAAATAGCAACATCAACAAAGTGGCGAACACCGCTTGTAACAACAAAGCCGCAGCACTATGCATTGCTTCACCGTGCGTTTCACTGTGGAGGGGCATTGTTTTGTAGTTAGCAAGCGTTTTTGAGAACAACCAACCCTGCCTTTAATGAATGACATACGCTACTACATTGTAAACAAATGTTCAATTACACAGAAATAATATTTCAGGAATGACTTTGATCGTACGCACCACTCCAGAACCACGCTTCATCCACACGATGGTCAGAGAGGGGTTCCCCATCCAGGCACAGTTGAACACGGCATCCGAACCCAGGTCCACCTGCAGGGATTGTGGCTCCGCTGCCATCCTGGGGCCAACTGATAGAAAACGACATCAACACCACTGTCAGTGCTCGGCGTGCGGAACGAGGCGGGACAAGCCATTGACTTTGACCTTTGCCAGGACCGTGTTCGCGCCACACTGTACATACACTGTGACTGTCATTTATAAATGTGCTGTAGGCAGGATTTAAAGGTGTAGTAAGTGATTCTAAGATACATTTAGTCTAATTCACCAAATATCTCCGCACGGCTTGCTAGCTTACCGTTCTCGCGAAAATCTCTTGTTGATAGCCCCGTCCTCTAAATACTGTACTTTAGATTTTTAACGTCGCAAAAAATGATTCAGACCAATCAAGACCTTGTTCAGCCCAGTTTCCCTGAATGGCCAGGCAAATCTCATTGACATGAATGCATGCACACTGCTACAATAGGTTTGTCAATGCCGCTAATTGGGGCTCCAGATAGAGCTAGCAGAGGAGGTGGATTTGAGGCTTTTGGGTTGTCGATTTTCATTAATTCTTCACTCACTCAAGCGCTTATCTAGGAGAGCGCTGGTTGCAACTCTGAAATCCTACCTACAACAGCTTTAAATATGTAAATTGGATCTTTAATTAATACATATTTTACAGTACGTAGATTGGTCATTAATACTAAGGGTAATTAATTTCACCTCAACATGAGTCAACACCCTAGTATGGCTCCATCTGACTATTTCTCTCAGATCAATTTATTTTTGCTGAGATTACAGTCTGGAAACCATGTTGGCTTTAGCGTTTACACAGCCACCCGGGGACCAGTGGCGATGTGGGTAGGCATCATCACGCCAAGCGTGTGTCAAGCGAAGTCAAGCATGTGTTTCTATATGGGGACAGAGCTAGATGAAGCAATACAAACCGTTGTAGCAACAACGATGGTTAAAGGCTGCTCCAATAGTGAAATGAACCAGAGATTTATGGCCAGTAGACACTTCCCTAACGGAGCGCGTCCAAACCCTATTCACAAAGAGAATTTCTGGTCTGGTTACACATTTGGGAAGCCATTTTCAGTTTCGTCAATATTTTAAAATGAGTTTTATTTTAATTATATTCTTTATATAACCAGATAAGGTCTCTTTGAGATTTAAAATCTTGTTCGCAGTAGATAAAGAGCAACAAATTATCTGCATTGACAATCAATTATCCGTATCCATCGCTCAATCGATGACGCTGGTTGAAGTCTTGAACAGACACGAGACACATTTTCAAGGAGAATCAAAGATTATTGTGAAGAAACAATGGAACACAACTCACAGTAGACGTCAATGTTCCTGCTGATGTTGGTGTTGCCCAGTGCGTTGGTGACATCGCAGGACACTGGCTCTGTGAAGAAGGAGTGGTCCACCATTGCCTCATATGTGTCTCCTGTCACTTCTGGGATCAAAGCGCCCCCCTTGGCCCATCTGAGAGTAGCACAAACGTAAAATATAATGCGTTATTATGGAGAGATAAACACAACAGTTTTAAAAACATATGTTTTCATAGAGTCAATTAAGGGTATTTGACGCTAATGTCTCTATATGAATACATTGATGATTTTAAATGGTGATTTGTTTGATGTGACCTGATGTAACCTTGTTTTCCTGTTTTGTTAAATTGACTTGTACTTTTTTTACTTCCGTACAGTATATGTTATATGTTATATGTATACAGTGTATAATATATATCTATTTATCTATATCATACAGTATTCTATTTAATACTTTCAGTGCTGAATGTGAAGTGCTATACCATGGAAGAATTAAACTGACTGTGGTTGGTTGAAATCGGTGTTATACAAACTTGTTATACAAACTTGCAAAGTGTCTCACGTTCCTCTACACACCTCCCTCTACATGTGTAGTTAACCTCTACACCCTGTATCTGCCCACACCTTGTGTACATACAATGGTGTTTCAGCAGGATGCTGGCTAATCAACTAGTAGTTAACTAGTAGTTAACTGCTACTATCGGCTTATGCCTGGACGATTACTTGACAAATCTTTACTTGGTAGTTGTAGCAAACTGTTTTTCTAGGTCAGTGTTTGGAACATCCCTTCAACAGGCAGAGTGCTGTAAGAGTGGGCCCTGTCAATTCCCGAAAGAAAGAAAAGTAATTTGTGTCTATTTAAATGGAGCAGAATTCTGTCACGTACTACACATGGCAATCTCAGATGTATTGATTCGTCGTGGAATCTTTCACCAAGTGGCTGGTCACGGAAGAGGAAGGTTTGGAAGCATATCCTTCACTATTTGTCCTTATTAACATGCGTGTCGCAATTGATTTTCATCTGAAAGCGATGTATATCTTCACACTTTGCCAGACACTTCACCGTGGAGGTTCTCAATATTTCAGCAGGTTCTTTCTTTAGTCTGACAAGGCGCACATCCTATGACACATCCATTGACAAGACTAGAGGTGACCGCCTTGTCAAGTTTCCATTTGTCTGCAGGTTCTTCAAAGAGCTCTGCTGCGCCGAACACGATGTGCGGAGGTTTCCACAGGTCTGATAAGCCATCTCTGTGTATCGTCAAGACAGATCTGATCATGTTCAGCTGGTTGTTCTGCCTGATGACGCCGGCAGGTTAATGCCTTCATCAGCACTCCTTCTGGATTCAAAGTAGGTTCTCAAATATGTGCTACACAACCCCCGCGTCGCACATGTGAACCGTGGAAGTCTTTCATCGATGAAAGGCATCTCCTCTCCACAACATCAGTCGCTTTGAAGACAGCTATCTGTCAGGGGAATCCTGCTGTGGACAGTGAACATGAGGTCCTGTATCACATTAGGTCTTGTCATCTGTAACAAGACAGAGGTGATTGTGTGTGTGTGTGTGTGTGTGTGTGAAGGCAGATGAATGAAAGCGTTCCTCTGCTGAACGCTGCAGTGCGTTAGCTTCGCGAGACAAAGTGACAGCTGGCCTTTGTGATGCCAGTGGCAGGTATTCGTTACGTGATCACATACCTTGACAATGCAAAGGACGCTGTGTTCTTTGGCACTGTAAATAACTGTGCTTTCAGTCAGGTCCACTTATTGACTGTCTGTCATAGAAATTTGACAAGAAAAATGGTCTGTGTGGGGGGGGAAGGGATGGGGGGGCATGATAGAAATAAAACAGACAATTCAGACCACAAAAAGGAAAAAAAGAAAAAGGAAATTGAAAGGAAATAGGAAAAAACACCTTTGAAAACCTTTTACAACTTCAGCTGTACTACTTTGCAGTTGCAGAAATTGGGTGTAAGCAGTCCAGATTCAGTATTGTTAGCTCACAGCAACAGAAGGCCCTCCCATGTCCTCCCCCGATTCCCCCACGCCCCACGTCATGAATGTTGATCAGTGCTCATTGCCCTTGAGCAAGGCATAAAGAGTTTAAAAGTGGCACCTCATCATGGCTGCACACTGCTTCTTCTAGCTAGGATGGAATAAATGTCCCCATGAGGCCAGAAAAGCAGAAATATATCATATGCTTTAATAATAACATAGAAATATAAAAAAAACTGCTCTGCAGTAAAACCAAGGGGTCCCAGTAAGCTTTTAGCTCTGCTGGGGCTTAAGACCAAACTAGAAATCAGAACTTAATAAAAAAGCTAAAAAGTTCAGATGAAAATCATCTTTTAGCTTGTGTTAGATATTGTCTCCTAACCTCAAGGCCACAACACAAAATATAGCAAGCTAAAGTTTAAAAAAAGTATAGCTGCCATTTGAACCAAGTTGAAAATCAGTTGCAGCATGTCATGTCAGCATAAGATCTCTATGGGATGACATCTGCTTTCATTAACCAGTTTATTAACAAAAGCATGAACTGTAAACGCAAGTACACACAGTTAATCACAGTATGGTAATCAGATGCACAGCATACTCATTAATCTGAACCACAGATTAAACGGAAATGTTCCTGAAAGACATAGATGTATTATCATATGCACAGGCCATATCTGTGTTGAGAAAGCGGCATAATACATCTTGGCCAACAACAATTAATCTGCCCACTCTATGGCCAAAGAGATGTGTCACTGAGTTGGAATAAAGTCAGTAGTCATTAATCCTGGGTTATTACTGTACAATCACAGAAGATCACGGGTTCACCACCTGTTCCACTCAAACAAGCGTGAGTGCTGTTTCTGTTTAGGCACAACATTCTTGACAGATGTATTCATCGTTTGTCTTTTTCCTCAGAATACAAAGAGGAAAATTAGAATACAGCACATAAAACCTGACTTACAGCAGTTTGGTTTGTTGAAGATGAGGCTTCTCATATTGCTAGGCAGAGTCCATATATCAATGTTTGTGCAGAGGCGTTTCCTTCCACAAATCATGCACTTAAAAAAGTTAAACATTTCTTATGGAAAAACAATCAAACTGACGTCCATCATGGTGCCCATACATCTCCATGGGCTGTTGAGGCATATTTGGTCCTCTGCACTGAATTTAACTAGTTTTTTCTTATCCCGCAACCTTGTGGAAGCCATCAGCAACTGTGAACATATTTAAGGCTGATTAAAGGTATAGTAAGAGATTGTAAGATAATACACTTTTTCTTCAAATTCACAAACATCTCCTCGTAGTCTGCTATACTGTATGGATCTCTTTGTGTGCTGAACAAATAATCTGGTACTTCTACACAGCCCTGGCTCCATACATAGTGGGGCAGATAGCACACGGCAACAATATCCGAGCCTTCGCAATGGGTTTCCAATGTGTGGGGCGAAGCTTCTGAGGGAGCACCCTATGGCATTGAAGGAAGAGGAGTATTTGTTTTGAATTTATTTCAAAGTTAGCAATTGTTCTCTAGAATGACTGACCCTACTTTTAAAATTGAGTTATGGTGCACAGAGAAACACACACATGCACATACACACACACACACAGTTACCAATCAAGCTATTTTGCATAGAGCAGTTTTTTTCAATCACATGGTGTCAGGTGAGAATGCTAGTCTAGAAATAAGGTAATCATATCATAATGTTATTTGTGTGCATTTTCTCTGGTTTCAATAAAACATTTCCAAAGGCATACATTGTAGAATACAGTAATATTGCTGTATTCTACAATGTATTCTACAGTTCTACTGTCTCTACTGGCAGTGTGTTCTATTGTCTCTACTGGTAGTGTGTTCTGCTGTCTCTACTGGTAGTGTGTTCTGCTGTCTCTACTGGTAGTGTGTTCTATTGTCTCTACTGGTAGTGTGTTCTACTGTCTCTACTGGTAGTGTGTTCTATT
>JAODOY010003409.1:0-11545 GCA_025399855.1 Forbesichthys papilliferus
TATATATATTTAAAAAAAATACATATACATACATATGTACAATATATTCAAACTGCCCACCAAGCACTTCCGGGAACTATTGGGCCATAGGTTTGGACTCTCTATTAACCATGTTTGAAAATGTCAAACTTCCGTTGGCATAACTCTGTTATTTCCATGGCTCTGGTGAAGTCAAGTTCATCAGAATAATGACATGTAAACCGGCCATTGAACAGTTAAATGCCACTATTTAAAAAGGTACTTTTCAGATTAGTCTGAAACGCCGACGAGACATTTTTACTTTCACTTTAGTGCTGACCCTCTTCCTGCCCTGCACGCACGTACACACGCACGTGCACACCTCTATGGTCAAGCCAAGGGCAATGTGATTAGTCAGCTTTAAATGGGCTGACAAATATCCCCTTTTTAGCACGTCCACTTACACACAACACTTCAAGAAAACAATGAAGTGTGTGTGTGTGTGTGTGTGTGTGTGTGTGCATGCATGGGTGCGTGCCTGCATGTGTGTGTGTGTGCCTGCGTGACGAACCGTCTGGCTTGCGATTACATTGGCCTACAGTGAGTACTCCTACTGCAGCACTGCAGCTATAGGATGGACTGAAGAGGCTGAGACTATATGTGAGGTAGTGCTGATGGACGGAAGAGGCTGAGACTATATGTGAGGTAGTGCTGATGGACAGAAGAGGCTATGACTATGTTCTGAGTAGAATGGAATGTCTTCATTAGGATAACCAAAACTCTAATGAGTGACAAACCCCCATCCCACCCCCCCCCCACCCCCTCCCCATAAACTCCACATACAGAAAAATACAACATGTTACCGCTATCTGTGCATGTGTGTTTGTGTGCACATGTGTGTGTGTGTGTGCGCGCTTGTGTTTAATGCATGCGTGTGTATTGGGCAACGAATTAGAAAACTAAACTTATAGAAAGAAGCCTGAGTCTGGCAGACAACAGGGAAGGGGAGGGGGGGTCTTCCCCACCCTAGGCTCAGAGGTGGGGGGGTGGGTGGGGTAAAAAAAAAGCCCGTTGACTAGACTCAGTGCGTGGGGATGGGGGATGTTACTTGTTGTCTCTGTGATTGTGTGTGACCCCCGCATCCGAATTAAAAGAGTGTGTGTGTGTCGGGGGGGTGAGGGAGCGGGGGTTGTGAGTTTCTTTGCTACCCTGAGTCTGAAGGATGGTCAGAATCAGGTCAACTAGACAGACAGCCGGTGACGTACAGGGCAAATCCACAACTTGCTCATTGCAGAGTTGTTGTTGAGGCCCTGACTTGGTTCTGTCCCCTGACTAAGCTTCTTCTGGTAAACGTAATTAGTCATAGGGAGGGTGATTCGGTTGTGTGTGTGTGTGCGTGTGTCTGTGTGTGTGCGTGTGTGTGTGTGCTTGTGTGTGTGTGTGTGTGTGTGTGTGTGTGTGTGTCTGTGTGTGTGTGTGTGTGTGTTTGTGTGCTTGTGTGTGTGTCTCTCTCGCTGGTCTTTTAAAGCGTCTGATTCTCGGCTGTGCGCGACTCATTAGGTCACTACAGAGTAGAGACTGACATTTCTTTCAGGCGCGGGATGGGAAACAAAATCATTAGTAATCACAGGACAGTGGGAGAGGCGGGACCAGGAATCATAACAACACTATGACGCACAACGTTTATATTAATAAACTATATATAATATTTAACTAAATTATAGTTGCCCCTGTCTACTTATGCTCTCCTGTTAATTATTTGACAGAAAAACACAGAGAGGAGCTCAGTTCAGCTGCTTTAAGCAGCGATAGAGAATGATAGCATCACTCCCCCTACATTTAAAGTTATTGCAAGCTAATTGTAAGCTAATACACATTTTTTCTGGCTGTTAAAGAACAGTAAGTTGGTTTAGCTATGGAATTGTAGGATGTTGAAGGACAGTAAATGTAGTAATAACTAATAACTAGCTAATAGCTAGCTAATAACTTGCATTGGAGCAGGATAAATATTGCGCTGTTTCAAACGTTCTCTACGCTTTTATATCCTTGTGGTGTTACGGGAAGGGGTATGCAAAGTGGGAGACCATCTACGTATGTAGTCCCCCGTTTCTGGCCGTCCCAAAAAATCCTGAACAGAGGAATTATGAAATACAGTCGCGATCTAACTCTACAATTCAATACTACATAGTTATCAGTGTTCCCACATGTTTAAAGGAACGGATTTCTAACATATACAGTATAACGTATTTCCAAGTAAATATCTTTATTTGCTTTACACAATCTTTGAAGTCATTTAGTCAGTTAAAGTTACTTAAAGTCAGTTAAAGTCAGTCATTCTGGAGAAAGCGTCTTGATATTTGAACTTGATCAAAACAAAAACACCTCTCCCTTCAATGCCATAGGGTGCTCCCTACAAAGCTCTGCCACACACATTGGAAGCACATTGCGAAGGCTAGGATGTTGTTGTTGTGCAACACAGATGGGCCAGACCACACCGATATCCACCCCAGTATCACAAACACAGTGGGATGTGGGAATATAATGGAAAATCAAATGCACTTTTCATAACGCGATTCACTATTGGCAGACACCTGAAATGACGATTGAACTACGCAAGCAGTCTCTAGAGTAAAACAATGATTTAAAGACAATGTATTATGATTATTTTCAATTGAATTTTACAACACATACAAATAATATTCATACTGTTTTTAATAAACAATTTGATCATATTGCCAATATTTTCTTAGCAAGGGTTTTGTGTGAAAGTAATTAAACACCTGTTCCATGTAGACGCCTGCCTCCAATAAAGGCTGGTTTCATTTATTGGTTGAGTTTAAAAAAAAGCCCAGCTATTATTTGCAGTTTTACGGTATGCTGCTTTGTCCAGTTGGACAAGTGGAAAGGACGGGGGATAGGTCAATTGCGCGTGTGTGTGTGTGTTTTGTGAGTGTACCTAAATCCACACTGCGTGTTTTCTGTGTAAATATTTTCTATCATATCGGAGAGCAGCATGTGTGTTTATAACATGCAACCCCACCTAGAAGAATTAGATAACACTGGAATACAGACACTGACCAAACCAAACGATAACGCCACAAAGAAAAAGACAAACACACACACACACACACAAACACTATTTGGACAGCATACAGTGCCATTAACACCCTATCTCTGGGCCCTGGGAACGAGAGCCACAAGGTTGTTCAACACTAGCCGCGGTCTCGGGTTTGTGAAGGTCTTCTAACAATAATAAATGGAGTAACTAAAGCAGTTTGGAGCGTTCTAAGGCTTTGTTCTAGAGTGCCAACTAAGAAAAATGCTTAGTCTAACAAAAGTGTGCTTTATTATCTTATTATTATACCAAGTCTTACCATTCTAAACCAAACACTGCTAACTAGCACTGCTAGCAGACAATAATGCATTTGTTTCCTCATTTTCATTAGCATGTTGGCTAGTAATTAACAGTAAATCATGCTACAGGTTGTTGTTGTTGTTTTATATTGTATCATATTTATCACAATGGCAGAGATTCCTAAACAAACATTACAGCCTGCAACCCCCAAAATAACAGTCCCAAAGACTGGCGCCCCCCACTATTCTCGGAGACGATTCACAGCCATAATAAATAAATAGTAAATGATATAGGCTAGTAGAAGAAAAAATGTTAAAACTTTAGTAACAATTCCAGCTAAAATATGCTATATCTAGTAGTTCAGTGTAGACGTGCAGAGCAGGGAAAGGCGATATTACATGTTTACGCACCAGGAAGAGGTTGACCTCACCTGAACAGGTTCTCCGCCCCTGCCCTCATGCGCATCTCCTTGTTGATCTGCTGATTGATCCGAGCCCGTCTGCGTTGCAGTTTGCTGCGCTGGGTCAGCACAAAGGGGTCGCAGCCCTGGAGGAAGATGACATTTGTCTGTGTTTCAGTGGAGTGAGTGAACACATAAACACACGCGCGTGTGGAGCCGACACTGCTCAAGTACAGATGTTTTTGTGAGCACAGACACACACACACACAGGTCATCTACCAGCCACACCATTTAGCTAGCGAGACCTTCATGTGAACTAGCACTAAAATAATCGGGTCACAGACGCAGGCCTTCTATTACAATAGTTCTCAGACTCTGTTTTTACCCTTCACCCCCCCGCAAAGAAGTAGTTTAAAGTTGTTAAGCAGCTCATGATAACTAATCTTCCTGCTGCACAGATATAGTCACGTGGCAAACATATGAGGAATAACAATATACAAAATTATTTACAGAACTGGTGAATGAGAAAAAAAAGATATTAACGTTTATTAAAGATAACAACAGTGTGTTAAAAGAATATTCCAGAATTGTATGTCAAGTATCTCGGGGCCGTTGAGGGTGGTCTATAGGAGCATCTTGTAAGAACCACGGTTGGCAGAAGTTAAGGTCCATATCAAACAACAACACCTGTCAGCAATCCTGACAAGAACTGCCTAATGTTTTTGGCTACGCTTTGGATTGATGCACCTTCAAAATATTAAATAACATTCATTCTTGCAACTGTAATAATACATTTTTTAATTTCTTGATATGCTTGGATACACGTTTGGAATGATGGATCTGGATTGACCCTTCTTCTAAATATTTTGTAATGTAATTTTGCGGCTGCAAAAATTGCCAAAATGTTATTTGTTACCTCTAACTATTGGACAAACAGCTGTTAGTACGTCATGGATTAGATTATTGCCTCATGCAACGATGGGGAAATGGTAAACAGATGTGCCCTAAATCAGAATCAAAAGGATCCCATCCACACTTGATGTTGTTGTACATTAAGCATAGAGGACTTGTTGGCGCCCCTCAAATATGTCTTATTAAACACCAGCACCAACATGATCAGAACTGAAAATAAATTAGCACTTCAAATTCCTCTATGAATGTGTTAAATAGCAATGTATCAAACTGTTGAACAAACGGAGCATAAACTTAAACTGTTGCTTATAAAATGGTAAGAAAAAACAAGACAATTCATCAATTTCTGTCATAAGGTAGCCCAAGTCATTACCTTAACTGTACGTGGACCGATCATGCTTACTGTCGTGCGTACACTAGTCACTAGGGTTGTACGGTATTGATTAAATGTGATATTGCAATATTGATCATGAAAACTGCAGTATCAATATTGATTTCAAAATGTTAAAACCATGAATCAAAACACAAAGTTATAGGGAAATACATCATATCAAAAAACAAATTATCTTAATTTTACAACATATGGATTATTTCAATTGACTTGTTTTCTTCTTCCTCAACCACACATCTTACCTTTCTGTCTAATGTGAACACAACTTAGCCACACAGCCTCTCTCCACAAAATATGCAACATTTTCGATATGATATTGCACAACCCCCCCCACCCCCATCATTCTGATCTAGGAAAAAACATATACTTCAATGGAAAAAATCCCTGGTAGACTAACCCTTCCCCCTGTGGCCTGGTTAAGGTGTTTGTTTGGTAAACACACTTAAAGTAATCCTTCCTACAGGGATTAAAGGCTGCCATGCTTGCTGCCAATACTCCCACCTCTGCCTCGAGAAGGTAGTGGTGGTAGGGTGGTGGTAGGTGTTAGGTTGAAAGGCCTACTGTATGAAAACAAATACTGTTTTCTCGTGATTTGGAATAGTTGGTGGTACAGACCTTGGTGGTTACCGGGCTACCTGCAGTCTTTCCAGAGAGATGGTGTGGCTGATTGCATGCGTGTGTGCATGTGTGCTCGTGTGTGTGTGTGTGTGTGTGTGTGTGTGTGTGTGTGTGTGTGTGTGCGTGTGTGTGCGCGTCAGCCTTAACAGTACACGTATCGGTCGGGTCACCTTTCGGATGCTCTCGCTGAGACTGCTCTCCACGGGTAAGGTGAAAGGCATCTCCTCGTCCGAAGCCACGTCTGACAGGGACGTCTCCAGATCTCTGTGTGTAGGGAGGACAGTATCGGTGTTGAGACTGTGCCAGAGAGTGGCCATCTAATTACGTTATTACGCTACGATAACATGGGTATGGAATTACATTATTTATCTGACACAACAAACAACCAATCGCGCTTTATAGGGCACAGATATAGAGTACTTATATGCGAGCGTTTTCCAGGAACGGTACTGTAGTGTAGATTCACTTGCCTCGTTCCAGGTTCCACCATCGTGAAGTCAGACTCAGAAAGACGGACCACGAGAAAGTTGCTTCATCTTAGTGTTAAACCCTAATTTTCAAGACGAAAATTAAGCTTTCTTCTCATGTGTCGATATATATATATATATATATATATATGCATACAACTTTTGCAAGAAAAGCCTCTTCTTTCTCCTAGTTAACAACACAAACGTTCAGTACCTCCTACTCCGCTGAGTCCGCTCGCTTTCTTCAACTTCAACTCAACGCGGCCGTATTCAGTAAAGGCGGGTTATTGAAGCTCGCAACACCCAATCACCTTTGCGCTTTTAAGACCCACGCCGTAAGTGACGAATGAAAGCGGGGGATCTGTTTAACTGACATACTGATCTGACCAACTGCATGTGACACCCATCCACCCCTCCTTTCTCGGAACGTTTCTATAGCAACTTCAGGGCTGTGGCCTTTGGCTTGTGGGATACGATGAAGGAAGGAAGGAAGGAAGGAAGGAAGGAAGGAAAATGGAGGAAGGAAGGAAGGAAGGAAGGAAGGGTAACTTGACGGTAAATGCATAATTTCAATAATGTGTAAAATAGCTACTTAATTGTTAATGCCAGAGTATGAATGTTAATCATTACAGGTATCTTGTATAAAGAGATGAAAGCATATATTTATACAACCTCTGAATCAAAATGAGACCCCCCCCCCCCCCTTATTTCCCTTGATCTACGCATTACATGATATTTAAATGTTGATATATATTTATTCCATTGCTTTTACGCTGTAGGCTAGTAGTCCACATCAAACTCAATCAAGTGTAACATACATTGCATGCAATCTATTACCACTAGGTGGCAGCATTGTCCCACTAACATACAAACTAAAGCGTATTAATTTTTGTTCCTTTCTAACTTCCATTCTTCATTTATAATCAAAGCTCTGTAATACAATTCTGTGGCATAATGTATACACACGCATAAATAGTAATATCTACATGATCAAAAAAGATATAATTAACAAACAAATCAGAATCACACATTACTGTTAAATAACTACCATTAAGTGTAAACTAAATATATCCCTACCAGCAAACCAAGTGATTCCAGAGATTGTGGAGGACTTGCTCTAAGTATCTGTGGTGACAGATGCCAGGAAAGATGAGGATCTTTTTTTAGTGGAGGCAAGTTTTTAGAACAGATGGTTACCTGGCTGAGCAGGGTTGGTAGTCAATGTCGCTGACCTAGTATGTCCTGATGTCACACAGCTCTTTAATGGGGGCAGCTGAAAGCCAATGACTCACTCAGCCAATGTTTAGACCAAGAGAAGGACACAGCTATCACAGTTAGGCTACTGCACTTTATAACTTACAAAGTTGCATAGTCCTGTTTAAATTTTCTTACGAGATGGTGACCTTAGTCAAGCCAGGATCAACGTAAACAGAACCCACCAGGTTAGTAGCAAATCATGTTGTTTGTGTTAACAAGCTCAAAGCTGCCATCTTGAAAGTATCAGATTTGTTAATAAGAGATCACTTAGAAGACAAAGGCCTTTCTCTATTTAGTTTTGCTTATCATCTTGTAGCGAGCCGTGTCAGTCCGTTTGACACAATTCTCCTTTGAATATCGCACCCAGTCACCAGATTATATAAATTCCACATAGGAATTCTTTTAGGAATAGTGTAGACAAAAGCGTTTTTTTAATACACAAAAACGGACAAAATAATGAACCATAGTAATAAACAAATCACTCCATACAATCATTACAATCATTTCTTCAAATTAGTATTTAATAAACGGTTTGAAAGGAAATCTCTGACAGTATCCAAGTAGACATCTTATCTGGTTTGCTCATTCAAATATTGAGCCCTTTGACTTGTATCGAGCTTGAGGACCATAGGATAGTTAGTCCCCATATGATGAAAGTATACAATATAGTCCCTTTCAAATGTGGTTGTTGTCTATGTACTGTATCTGTGAGCAAAAGCAAAGAGCACTAGTGAATCATTTCTACATTAAAGCAAAGCCACTGAGCACAATACACCCTTGTACTACCACTGATCAGTGGCCATAGAGCCCTTGGCTGGGAGGTATGAGAAAAATATTCAAAGGCTTTGAAAATCCCATTTTCAGTTCATGTAAAGTAAAATTAGTCAACATGATGGAACACATGGCGATGTCTTCAACTGTAAAGATAGAAATTGAACAGAAATTGTAAAAATATCTGTAACACTTTTCTAAATATTTATTTTCAATGTAAATTACTTAAATAATTATGTATTTATTTGAACACCAACAATGACGTTAATGTGCTGTTTACTTATTTTGATTAAGACAAGTTAATTTGACAGAAAATGTCACGTTAAAACATTAAGCTGTTAACTTTACACTGACTTACAAAATACTTTTGTTATTAAGATAATTCAACAAACTAATTCATGAATAGTACATTTTAAGATAAAATCTGAGCACTTACAATATTACCACACAAAAGACAGCTAACATAAGATGTAATTACATTGTACTGGGACAAAACTGTAATAATGTCAATCTTGTGACCATTATTATCAAGATATCACTTGATAAGAAGATCTCACTTGTTTAAACTGCAGTGAAGTGATATTAACACTGCTCTTAATTAACATGTGATCTGAACAATGCATGTAAATGTACATGTAAATTACGGCATGTACCAACATGAGCAACAGAGCGTTGTTATGGGAAGACAACAGAACATTACATTTCAATTTGACTGTTTTGATTTGCCTTACAATCATTCTGCCCCCAAGACATGGAAGGGTCCAATCAGCATTTGAAATGCAAGCGACTGATTAATACATCCAACAACTCCTTATTTTCTTAACCAATAAAATACAGGTTCCTATGGTAATGCCTGCAGTTGATAGAGATCCAGTTCTTAATGAGTGGGTCAGCCCACTTGCACTTAAACACTAGCCCGTGTTGAATGCTGTGTTACTTCTCTCAGGTCAGGACAGGAGTCAACAGTGGCAGAAGTGTCAAGTACATTAGGTCCCGGTGTGTTGATCAGGACATGGATGTTGGACCGTCTCATCGATGGTCACAACAAGGTCTTCCGGACTGTGTGATCCCAGGCATTTGGTGTGGTTTAACGCTATGTAGTTCATTTCTACCAACAGTGGCCTTTCAACCGTCTCGCTTGCAATGCAGTTGATGTCACTTTTGCGTCTGCAGTTAAGCCGCTCTGAGCTAAACACCAAATCTAAACGCAAAGAGAGAGAAAGAGAGAGAGCGAGAGAGAGAGAGGAATTACCATATTACCCAGTTACACGTTACAAAATGTAACAATATGCAATATTGTACAAAATAATGTGCACCTTTGTGTACAGTTGTTTCAAAACATTAACATTCAAAGCATAAACTATGAGATAAGATGGATATTGTTATGTAAAAATCATCTAAGATATGTTTAGCATATAAAGACTCAGAGACAGGGTTAGGGTTATATATATATATATATATATATATATATATATATATATATAGTATATACTACTGTATATACAACTCACGTGACATGACCAGAGCCAGGCTGTGGTTTGACACAAATTATAGGGTACAGTACTGCCTTCATAATGCCATTAGAGGCAAATCACCATAAAAATTGTCTTTTGAATAGAGAAACATCCATCATGTCCTGGAAAGCACAACACTAAAGCTGACACATACCATAGTGTGGCTAGAAATAAGATGTGCTTCTAAACATGGCCGCTTACATGCACCTAACATGCCTGTCAAGGAGGTTATGGTTTCCTTAGTGAAGCTGTTAGCAGATATCTCCATAAGGTGGATTCAGGATAAACTTTGAGTTTAGGCTAGTGTAGAAGGACTATATTATTTTTTAACACGCACAGCTAAACATAAAATAGCTAAATGCGAGGAGATATTTAGTGAATTTGACAAAGAAGTGTATTAGCTTACAATTAGCTTGCATAATAGCCGACTACACCTTTAAGGACAATTCTTTGTTTGCTTCATGCTATTGTTCAGCCATGGCAGACACTGTATGCCCTCTGCCGTTGTTGTTGTTGTTGTTGTTGTTGTTTACATCAAACGCATGCCTTATATAGACAATGTGGTGTGTCTGGAAAGTGGAGCATCACACTGGAAACAGATTGGAGACCATCTCTCCACCTGCCACACTCAAACACCCTTTACATTTACGCCTCAATATGTTCGCACGTGTGTGTGTGTGTGCACGTCTCTTTGGGGGTATGTTCTACACGTGTGTTCTTGACAGCTCCTCTAAGTGTGTGTGTGTGTGCATGTGTGTGTGTGTGTGTGTGTGTTTATGTGTATCCCCTGCAGTCTTTACCTGTGCCTGATTCACTGGCTCCCCCAACACCCTCACCCCCGGTGACTACTGGGCGACCCCCACCTGCACAGATAGACAGTGAGAGAGAGAGAGAGAGAGAGATACACACAGAGGGAGAGAGACACACACATAGAGGGAGACACACAGACAGAGAGAGAGAGAGAGAGAGAGAGAGAGAGAGAGAGAGAGAGATACACACAGAGGGAGAGAGACACACACACAAAGGGAGAGAGAGAATCCAGGGGCATGTCAGGCCTCCTTCCTCTCTGATGTTGATGGAAGCAGTACACACACGCCATTGTTTCATCCACATGCCAACTGAGGCGGTTCTGTAATGTAACCTCTGCCTCTAGCATCACAGCCGCTTGATATATGACCTTGCGTTTGGAATACATTATGGAATACAGCCAAGATAATGTTAACATTAAAATAGCAGCAGACACCTATTTTCTATGTAAAATGTTAATGGACTGCATTTATACAGCACATCTCCTGCCTTCCGGCCAGTCGGAGTGCAGTATCACCTCACATTCACAAGGTGATGGTGGTGTCCTCCCTGCATGGAGCCACCTGGTTACTAGGGTTGGGGTTAGGTGTCTTGCTCAGGGACACCTCGACATTTAGTGAAGTGTTAGTGGGGTTTGAACCAGCGGCTTCTGGATCACTTGCCACCCCGATCTACTTACTGCACGATATATAGTGTAGTGATGGTGTCGTGAGCAGAGAATGACGTCACACTCCCTCTGTGAGTCTGAGCTCCTCTCTGTTCTGTTTACATAGCCGGTCCGGTTGCACATGCATGTGTGTGTTTGTTCTAATGCTGGTGCTCTAGTGTGACACCTAGTGGCAGATACGATCATGTATACTGTCTTTAAATGTCCCATATGCAGTTTTCCCCACTTCAAGCAATTGTGGTTCTAAGTACTGATTATAAATCCAGCTGTGTTAATGCTAACCATATTGGTAAACATAAATGTAATATAATGTACAATATACCTGAAATAATGTGAACCTATATCTCACATGACCAAAATATATATATATATACATTATGGCATTCTGTAAGTAATCAATTGTTAAAATAAATAAATAAATAATAAAA